>WURT03169050.1:0-10523 GCA_009936505.3 Holothuria glaberrima | reverse complement strand
CAGTGCAAGACCTTTTATTAAAATTTTTTCGGGGGGTGCACGTGCCCCCTCGTGCCCCCCCCCCCCCCCGTGGCTACGTGCCTACTACTCGTATAATTTAGAGAAAAGGCTGCGTGACCCTCTTTCACAACGTCATCGGCATCAATACGGATCCTCCGGTAGGTATTCACCTTATTCATTAGCGTCTCAAACGTCTCTCTCCGATCATTGACCGTAACCTGCTCTTAATACGACGAACAGCAGAAAACGCTCGTTATGCTTTACAGCTGGTGGCTGCTCACGTCCGATCTGGAGTAAGGTATGAAAGTTCGGAAGTGGTCCTTCGAAAAACATCTAAGGGTAGTAATGAGAGAACCTGGTGGATTCTCAGAACCTACCCACTTCCCTTGCCAGATTTCGAGCTCAGTGTGTAGGCTCTCAAGACGATCAATATCCGGCTCGTATTCAGAGAGGTGTTTGAACGTCGTAATGTAAACAAATAAACAACGGATAATTTTGAGAAAAATATCAAATCACACCCCCCTCTAAAAAAATTAGGGCATTCATCAGATCTATTTGTTGGCATCGTTTTAGTGGTTAAACCGAGGCTGATGGATATTGGATGACAAAGTTACGATTTTTAAAAAATGATCAGCCCTTTGGTGACATACAGTGTTACGGAACGGACTAGAGTTAACCTTTAAAAAATCTGAAGGTCGGTGCGGGGGGGGGGGTGACCCCTTTGGACACGCCACTGCAGTACAGTGGCCACTTCTCATAGAGTGGAAGTCGACTGAAATTCCATTCTTCTCTAAGTGGTAATTAACTCTAAATGAGTAAAAATGTTACTCGTTGGAGACTGAATTTTACTCCGAACAGTAATTTATCACTGTAGTCAATCTTGATAGATTTTGACTCCTTTTGATAATAGTATGCTCACAAACCACCTAGTGGACACTACTAGCGGCGTATCTGGGGTCGCTTGTGGGGGAGGGGGGGGGGGAAAGGAGCATTTTTCCGGTGAAAATTCCCTTGGTCTAAATGAAGGTGAGTAGATGATGTCTCAGTACCCAGGATACCTCACATGGGGGAGGGGGCATGCAGTATGTTGTGTGATCACCGGCCTTGGGAGGGGTGTAAGGGGAGGAGGTGTCTCCCTTCCCTTTGAAAGTATTTAAGGAATTTGGTGTCCTTATATGCAATCAGGTGCTACATATGCTACCTTTTGAGGTAAAATTTGTGTTAAAAAATTGACGTATTTTCGGAACTAAAAAAAAAAGCGACATCAGTGAGGGGGAATAGCCCAATCTCCTCGGATTCGCCACTGAGCCTAATCAGGAAAAAGAAACATGTCGAGAATATCCTTTAGGCTACATGTAAACATGGAGATGCTTTTCATATCGTTGTTAGATTTTACTGCTCTCACCTGAATGGGCATATAGGCCTACTGCTTTATGGCACATAAAAAATAAAAATTTACTGTAAGAGCCACTCAAAATTCCCCCAAATTCAGAATAATTGTGTTTCCATGGTGTCTCTCTTCGTTAGGTATACTAGAGTGGCTAGGCAGAATTCGATTTTACCATGAACTTTTGAGTTGATAGGTAAAGGGCAGGATGAAAGTTGAATTACATAATAGCCTAGTAAAAGAATTCCTTACTAAAGTACATTTCTGTTTGCCGTGCGGCTAAAAAGGTCAATTGTCAAAGTCCATCCGTTCTGTTATTTCTCTTTCAATGGAAAGTAATGTTAAATTGGCTAGCTCTTCCTCCCCCATTGTTGGCCTGAGGTAGTTTTTAATGATCTTGAGTTTGCTAAATGACCGCTACCAACAGACTGTTGACACCGCTATGCTTCCAAATATCTGGCAAACTAGCTTAGTTCCTTTCGTTTGGAAAAGTGGGCGACTACTGATTCTCTGGGATACGGTATCATCAGTATGTTTTGTTACAGATGAAACGATGGGAAGTGCTAAAAGAGAACTTTTTGCTGTGTTAATCAGAAGAATATTCGTCGGAATAAAACGTATGTAACCTGTAACTTTCACCAGTCTTAAGAGAAGAGGCAGAACTTGTCACTGGTCTCTCTGATCTGAAGCTCAATAATCTCCTTTCCTTTCACTCATCATCGTTTCCCTTTCTCCCCGTTTCTCCCTTTCTTCTTTCCTTAATTTTTCTTTTTTCAACCCGTTGGTTTGAGCTGATCTTCCCGGTCGAAACCGTGAGGAGGGGGAAGGGACAATTTGCCCCCTGGCCCCGGCAGATACGCTACTGGACACTTCCCGATATGATGTCAAAAACCTTGCAACTAATAAACTGAATGATCATCAGCACGACGATTCGTATACATATCCAAATAAAGAACGCCACATGTGTAATCCGTGATCTCCACAATATAGCGAATTGGTATTTCTTCCACACTGGAGGCAGATTTTTTATATCCCACACATGTACTATCGGAATGTTCGGTTTTTAAATATTATCCAAATGCATTACTATCAAATATTGAATCAGGCATCAGGGTAAATAGTTTTATTGATAGGTGTTTATAAATTTGTGAAAAAGGCCTTTAGGATTTACCAGTGCCTGTTATTATAACAATTGAACTTTGGATCTTAATCTTGGTTTCGTTTTAGACATATCTCATCTTCGATAAATTAAAGTGACAGTACCTCACAATTTAGTATACGTCTAAGTTTCACTAATTGACATTATGTAGTCACTGCAGTAAGATTTGTACTTCAGGCCGTTTAATCACACCAAACTGAGCTTTCGTCGAATGCAGTGTCCCCAATGAGTTGAAAATGTTAACCTGAAGCGAAAACCTTAAATTAACTAAACTAATGACAAGAGAATACAAAATTAAAGGGTTACCCCAGAAGCAACTACACTTCGGTGTGTGATTCACGTGACAATGTAAACTGGCTGCCTGCTTTAGTCAGGTGATTAGACTAATAAATAAAAAGACTCTCAGTCTGTATTTCAACAGAGGTGGTGTTCTTTGTATATTCTCTTTTCAACATTGTGTTTACACTACTAGCTATTTCAAGTAATCTTATCGCGATATTGAGAGCCGTTTAGCAAATTGTATATTAATTTCTGTTGGGGTCTGTTGCTTATGAATCAGTGAACGTTTTGAAAGCATTATCACGTGGTCGGTCAGTATCTTCGAATAGTATACACACACCTGTTATACTACGAAAGCTTGAAGAAGAGACAATCAATTTTGTGCAATGCCCGAGGTTTTGGCACATTGTAAGTGTTGTGTGTTAAAAAACATTAGGTTTTATTGATTTAAATATCTGGTAGATAAATTAGAACTTAAAAACTACATATGTGAATTAAATTCTGTTAGAATGAATGAATGTTATTTCTTGTTATTATCATGTTGTTAGATTCTGACGTAACATTAAATGAGTGTGCTTCAGGGGTGAGTGAACTTTGGATGATATGGCCCATAGGCGGAAATCCAGGGTTAAAGGGGAGATCATCCACACTCACCTCGGCTTGGAAATATTCTCACTGAATTGCGCATTTTACCCATTTTTGTTTCAATGACGCAAAATACCCCACTCTTCACACAAATCTCCGTTACTGTCATTGCCAATGTCGATAAACAACAGGTACCAAGTCATGCAGTGTACCTTGAACATAATACGGCAGCCTACTGACATTTATTAACAGGAGTTGTTGCGGCCTCTTTTACTCTCGGCCATAATACATATCTTCCGTTAGTAGGTACGTAGCCTCTTCATCGAAGTACAGTACCGGAACTTCAGACCGATGGGTTTATGTAAATAGAAAATAATCAAAAGTCGCTGCGGTGTAATGTGTTAAGATATATTACAGTACTGTCAATGCTGTGTTTGCGACATACGTAGTATAAAATAGGCCTACCTCGCCGCCATTTTGTAGGATATCACATCTACATTGTCGTGCTTTAGCACCAATCGTTTGAGTTTTGCTTTGAGCAATTCTGACGTTACTGGATTTGTAAAATTTTGTTCTGTCATTTACCTATCAGGACGCTAGCATGACGATGTGTTCTTCATCTCTGCTTTTAACATATCAGCCTATTGAAACTGTTAGAAAAGAAAACTATCAAACGCTAACAGGTAGGCAGGCTATATATTTTTGGAACTGTCGTGTACAGTCGTCTTAACTGCTTTCGATCTGAGGCAAAATTATTCATACAATTGGTCGATGTTTTTCCCCATTGTAAACTTGACAAGCTGTAATTTGGGTCAACCCCTATATTTTGTGAGACCAAAATAGTTCACCAACTTGAAAACAGAACAGTTCGCGCATCCTTTTGCATACACCATTGTAGGTTAAAGACAAAAAATTGTATTTTGAAATTTTTGAAAACTCACAAACGAGGACATTAAGCTGGACACACACCTTAAAAATTAGAAAATATTTGAAACTTGGACGTCCATATTTAAGCTGTCTAGCTTTGAAGCGGATGGTCTGGTAGCAGCTCCATCTGAACTTGAAGTTCTGATCGATCAAAGAGTCAGTTATGTTTCCAAAATAAATTGTTGTGTTTAAATTGTCAACGTTGTCTTTAAAATCTGGCTGTATGTTAACACATAACAACATGGGCATCGGCAAATATATCTTCTAACTGTTAGCGCGTAAACGTCTACGACTGCTGAAGCAAACACCCAATCATTGTTTGTAGGCCATGTGTATTATGACGGCTAAAATGACTTTTCTATCCATCCCTTACATCGACACAATTTTCTCTCACATCATGCACCAATGGCAATTTTCTTGATGTTTTCAAATCTTCAATTTTGTTTTCAGATTAATCTCTGTTCCTAATTAGTTGAGGTGAGATTCAAGAAGGCAGTCAAAATGGACTCAGATCTACCCACACCGTAAGTATTATAGGATCTCTGGAACAAGTTAGCTTATACATCTGTGAAGATAAATAGGCTGTTCTTGTATCACTGTTATGGATTACTTAAATTGTCATGACACTGAACAAGTAAAATTTTATGGTCTTTGTTTTATTTCGCCTGTAAGTAGTAAACTGATTTTAACACCTTAACATCATCAACTTCATCTGATCTTTAAGTTACTTTGCAGAAAAAAATGAAGCAAGCTATTCAATTAATTAGGTTATTCGTAAAACCTATCTTTCTTCTGACCACCGTCTGTCTCAAATAACGTACCAAAGAAAAACGTCCTGGCATTTACATGTGATTCTCCGACCCGTAAACACAACTTGCTTTGGTTCATTTATGTACACCCCACCACCCTTAACTCCTCCCCACGTGCTCCCTCCCACCTGTAACGAGATACAAATAGTATATTAATCATGTATAGGTAAGTTTGCCTATATTTGTTGTTTAAATATATTAGTTCTTCTTGAGCAAACACTGATGCAAGCCCGTAGCAAGAACCCGAAGCCGAAAAGAAGGCCATACAGGTTTCCTGAGAAATATTTTACTGATGCGGAACATGTTAAGATTTTCAAAGCTTTTTGTTTCCAAATCCACGCAATCAAACGATCACAGCTCAGAGTTTCACTATCCAGTTGAATGGCTTTCAACGCTGCAGCCGATGTTGATGATATTCTACTCAGTGGCGTACTCAGGATTTCTCTCGGGGGGGGGGCGGGGGGAGGCATCCAGTATATTGAGTGATCGCCGGCCTGGGGATGGGGTCTTTTGAAAAATTGGGTGTCCTTACATGCAATCTGGTGCTACCTTTTGAAGTAAAATTTGTGATACAAAATTTGCGTTTTTTTAGGAACTAAAATAAAAGGACATCAGTGATCCCCGACCTGGGGGGGGGTCCAACCTTGAAAATTTTTGAAACATTAGGTGTCCATACATGCAATCTGGTGCAACATATGCTACCTTTTGAAGTAAAATTTGTGTTACAAAATTTACGTATTTTTAGGAAGTAAAAAAATAGCATCAGTGAGGGGGCCATGGGGAGACACCCCTACCCTTAGAAAATTTTTGAAAAATTATGTATCCTTATATACAATCTGGTGCCACATTTGCTTACTTTTGAGGTACAATTTGTGTTACAAAATTACGTATTTTTAGGATCTAAAAAAAAATTATGGCATCCGTGAGGGGGGGGGGGCATGGCCCAGTGGCCCCCTGCGTACGCAACTGATTCTGCTATTGTCATCAAAACAAAGTGTACCCGAGTTATGTAAATTGGTGTTTTGTCGTCCTTATTATGACCCATTCACTTTGCTAACCAGCGGTGATTTTTCAGAGAAAGGAGAGTGTCGTACATTTTGTGCTGCGAGATTATAAACCCATTCTGGAAGTTCAAAAAATCGTCAGTAAATATTTTGCCGTTCCAGTGAAAGTCGCCAAGTCCGGAGGTCCATTTCTGGAACTCAGCGTAAGCCACTCTTTACCTTCAGATACGCCCCGTTTGTTGCGCAAGGATATCCAACGGCGTAACCAGGGGGCGATGGGGGAGGTCCCCCCACCCATAATGAAGGCGAAAAGAGGAAGAAGAAAAAAGAGAAAAACGGGAGAAAGAAGATGGAAGAGAGAGAGGGGGAGTGATAGGGCCGCTGACAGGGGCGTAAACAAAGGTGTGTGTGTGTGGGGGGGGGGGGTTAACAAACCCCATGAAAATCAAAAGTCGGTCTCTGAGCGCCAAAAAGTCTGTCTCGAATCCAGTTCAGTATGCCTTTGTAACGGTAGACCAGACATGAACAACATTTTATACCTTACTCAAATTGAAATTACGGCCAAGATGAAGTAAAAGTGAAAAGATTGCCCGAATTTTCTACTGAGTTTCCGAATTTCTGATCGAATGCCCAAAAGATGTGCAACAATTTTTCGCACTTTGCGCGCATGTAGTGGTTTAGTGGTCTCTTTTATGCACCTGAACTGCAACGATTTCGGGGCAACTTTTTGAGATTCAGGCAAAAAATTTTTTGCCCCCCAAATTGGAAGAGTTTCGTACGCTTATGATTATTACTACCAGTGACGTACGCAGGAGGCAAAGAGCCATGGCCCCCTCACTGATGCCAATTTTTTTTAGTTCCTAAAACTACGTAAATTTTTCTGTCGCAAATTCTCCTTCAAAAAAAAGCGGCACCAAATTGCATGAAAGAACACCTAATTTTTCAAAAATTTTCAAAGGGGACCCTCCCTTTTGACCCCTCTCACTGATGCCAAAGTTTTTGCTTGAGCTCCTAAAAATACGTTAGTATTTCAATGCAAATTTTACTTCAAAATGTAACATATGTGGCACCAGATTGCATGTAAGGACACCAAATACAACCAACTACCCCTCCCCCCAGGACGGCGATCAGTCATCATTCATCCGCCCCTAAGATGAAATCCTGGCTACGCCTTTGAGGATATCCCCCATCATCCTGATACCATATAATCCTTCTGTCTAGTAAAGCTTTTGCTGTGGAAAAGACTTACAATAAGATATCGGAAAGTACCTATATCCGACAGAGGGCACAATTTGGTCAATGAACGTTCGGGATAATTTGCAAAAGTCTTGTTGTGATTCCAAGTTCCGTAAATACTGCCTTTAAGGACCGGGGTGTTTGGAGGGCATGGGCGTGGATCATGGGAGGACGGGGGACGCGTTCTCCTCACTTTTTGGGGGGGGGGAATCGCCAAAAAGTCCCCCACCCACTTTTTCAAAAATGATGAAACTAAAACTGTGACTCGCATTGACGCTACATATTAAAAGCTAAATTTCGCCCAAATATGGCACCATTTGCCATATAAATACATTCCAATTTCATTTTTTCTTCAAAGGGGAGGGGCGCCCCCTCCCCTAGGACGGCGATTCGTAGATGGTGAAAAGTCTAACAATTTACTGTTCACTCACTTCACGAAATGTAGTTCTGATTTACCCCAAGGACTGAGAAGAAAATTCACTTAAGCAAGTAAAATGAAAAAAAAAATAAAATAAAACTTCCTTAAAAGTAGAATTTCTTGGTGATATATTCAATTCAAATTTAGCACCAAATGTAGCAGAATTTTGCATATAGCCGACCTTACTTCAGCAAAAATTTTCCAAAGGGGAGGGGATGTGTCCCTCCCCTTAGACCCCTCCCCCAAGACAGCGATTCGCAAATGGTGAAAGTCCCCCTCACTTTTGGAGATGGATCCACGCCCCCTGTTGGGGGGGTATTCTACATTTCATGGGGTTGGGGCTGCCCCCCAGGAGCGTTGCAGTAAACTTTTATAGAAGAGAATGTCAACATTGCAAGTACAATGTAATAACTGCGGAAAGAAAACTAAGCTTCGAGTGAGTGTCCCCTTTAAAATCTGCGTGTTTAGTTCAAGTTCCGTTAATTGTCGATGTTGTCAACTGTGTTAGCCTTTTTTCCTCTGAATATGAGAACCCTTTTTCTTTATAATAACTGATAGGTTACGTAAATGCCGAGCTTCGTCCCCTTGAAAAATGCCCCCGAAGATAAAAAAAAATTACCATTGCCCCCTGCAAAATATATTTATCTCCGTCGAAGCTATCTTGCCATTTTTTCTTCTGGTTTGCTCCTAGAAATGCCACTTGATACACTTTCAAAATGACCCTTTTACCTTTCCAACAGCTACTTCTGACTTCAAATAGACACTTAATGCTGTTTCTCTCTTTTCCCTCCCTTTTTTAACTGTTGGCTTCCTATGGGAGAAAATTACTCACACAAATTTAATATGCCTACGTTAGTAATGACAGCGTATTTTAAAACTAACATGTTATTTTTTAAACTATGTAAGAGACAGTTCAGCGCTTTTTAATGACTACCTTTCCCCACCTTGTAGAATTTACGTTTTTCCCATTACACTTCCCCAAGTATTTCTATTAAAAATGTTTCCATTTTCATTCCCTTCTTTTCATATACTGGTATAAAGGTGACTATTATAATTCACTCAATGTTTATGTTTTGTGAGGTCCAGATTCAAGATTTTATGTCAACAGGGGCTTTACTTTGTAATGGTAAAAACCCATTGAAGAGGGAAACAAAATTTGGGAAATTAATCACTGCTAGATGTAATATTTAGAATCTAGAAATCGAGACAAAGAACACAGAGGTCCTTAATTTTTCATGAAACCGTACATCATTATGTGACCGCTTCGCAATGGCCAGTAAATAAGTTCATTATCTGCAGTTGGAAATGGCTAAGACAGATGATTTGTCTGACCCTCTAGAATACCTCCTTCATATAAAATGGAATTATATGCAATCTCCGGACATTTGGAAATAAAAAAGTACATTAAGAAGCATTTCTATAGAATTATTAAGGAAGTGTCAAACGACCACTGTGCATTTACGGAGTGCGCGAGCCGGGTATCATACTCATGAACCTTTGGAATTGAAAATGGTCCCTTGAAAGAAAACAAAAAGGAAGCTGCTCATCAGATATGAGTCCTAATGCCATTCCAACCAGTAAAACAGTTTTATTTTATATTTAAACCAGGAGGCTCATTTCAAATGTTTTGGACTGAGGTTGTTTGTGGGAGTTATTTGGGGATGATGCAAGAGTTTAGTACGGTACAAACCTGAAAACTGAGCCTGGGCGCCGTCAAGCGATCTGAGTCCGTTAGCAATGGGGCGAAGGAGCACCTGACTACATGGACGTTCCAACACTGGGAGAAGCCTCCCTGCAAAGCTTTTCGTCCCCTAGAAGATAAAAATTTACCATTGCTACTGTACGGCTTGCGATGTTAATCTGAAATCCGTTGGCACAACCGTTTCAGCCTTTCACTGTCTCAACAATAGAGGACAACAATTTGGACGGAGCAAAGTAGGGAAATCCCACGGACTTCCCATATATATGGAGACTACTGTACTGACGTCCTTTTCGTAAAGTATCGCCACCGTACGTAGTGTGGCTTTGTTTCATTTCAGTGTGTGAAAAACTTGAAATATTTTCGAAAGAGTGCAAGTTCAGGTCAAATTCATCAAATAGAACGAAGGGCTGTGATATTTTCCTTCCATTCATGTTTACAGTTTGTCTGAAATATTGCAGATTCATTGTCAAATTGGGCAACTAGTAGTAGCTCGGCGGCCATCTTGGTAAGCCTAAATTTGTGTGAACGGTGTCGACCGTATTAGTCACGTGATACTATGTTCATATCGGAAGTCCGTGAGCAATCCTAAGCTGTGGCTCGATTAGTTACCTACGCGTTGAAGCTAGCTTGCAGTGAAGACGTACCACAAGCAAAACATGTGTACGGAGCATTTGACTGAACGTAATCAATAGACCGATCTTCAAAGTAAATTTCTGTAAAATAGACGTTAGCAAAGACTACCTACTTCAGCAGTTTTCTTTAAGTGTGTAAAGGATGTTTGAAAGACACAAATGGCCATCTAATCAGTCCCGCACATAGCACAAATTTCATAGTCAACAGTATCAGCAACTGGCAAGAAATATTTGAAAGAAGTCCAGATCGAGGTGATAACAGGTAAATTCTTTACACGTCATTAAAACTGTTAAAAACTTTCATCACTTTCAATGAGTGTGTTCCCACTTGAGTACGAGCAGGCGATCAGATCCGGATCTGACCCCGAGCAGGGGATCAATTTGT
>WURT03169039.1:0-10523 GCA_009936505.3 Holothuria glaberrima | reverse complement strand
TATATATGTTCTAAAAAAACTATCGTTAAAGTGTTTTATTTCAAAGTAATTTCTATCAGAGAAAAATGTAGTCTGCCATAAAACAGGTTTCTAAATTTAGTGGAAGAATAAAGGTTTGAGTTTACCATTTAAAAGAACCTAAATGAGACCGAGACCAGTCTGTAAAGAAAACTGATTATACAGGATTTGTTTTATTTGAATTTCGGCTTGTTTCTTCATAGGGTTTGTCACTTTTAAACATTTTACCATTGATCCAAGTAGGCTATTCCAGCAATGCTCAGTTTAGTTTACTTCTAAGATCTCATACATGCTTAGCTCTACATGCAAAAATGTCATAGTCTCAAAGCTTTGATATTGGAAGTGCATGTTTGCCATCAACTGAAAGTAACATCAGCTGAGTCATTAAGTTGTGAGAGGTTGTAGACTCTTAAGTCAGTGATTCGAGGTAATGTCAAACACTGTAGTTCTAGACAACTATATGACAAGATTTTTCCTTTTTGAAGAAGGGGCCAAAGTACTTAAATGTATTAACAGATAATACTCTTAGGATTAATTAGTACCCTTAAGTGATTAATACCGTAGTAATTTCTTCAGTTTGTTAAAAGACGGGTTCCTTTTAACAATTTGTTACTGAGGGTTCATTTTATGCATTTGTTAGTGTCCCTTATAGCAGCACAACTTACTTTGTTGAGAAAGTCTGTGTTGATCAGCACAGGTAGCTTTAAATAATTACAGGTTCTATTATATCAGAAAAAGATCAATGAAAGTTTCAAATATTAACATCCTGGACTGAAATGTCTGTACGGTACGGGTACAAACTCCTGATTATGAGTACGAGTATGAGTACAAGGGCCTAAGTACGAGTATGAGTACGAGTAAGAGTACAAAGCCATGAGTACGAATGCGAGTACAGAAAAATGTACTACAGTACGAGTACGAGTACGTACTCGAGGACTACATGTCTGCAGAAGCGAATTGTAAGCATGGCTGCGTTTTAGTGCGTTCGCCTTTGCTAGACTGTCGCGTTAAAGTCTTGTATCTGTCTACATTAAATTCTCACAAACATCTTTTCAAATGCAGTGAAGTGAAGAACTCGATTTAAAAAGGTCACGAGAACATTATCGTGAAAATAGTTGTTTCGATAACAAGGAATGTTTTCTTTGTTGGTATGGTAATATATCTATAGTCAACGGTCATGAGTTTTAGGGATTTTTCAAAACCCAACTGCATTACACTTTGAGTGCTACCACAAGCCTACAGCAGGAGGTACTTTCGAGTGACATGTGTACAAGGCAGCGCTAGTCTGTCATGCAGCAAAGCACTGTGCATTTCTGGTAATAGCTTTAAATTAAGAAAAACTCTGCTTAGATGGTAAAGAGACAACATTTTGGTCATACTTTAGTGATAAAAAGATCACTTTTTGGCGGTATTGTTCCTGAAGTAATTGCAACTATTGATAGGTTGTACGTGTTTCTGGTCCTTACCAATTTACTTTCGTCAAAACGCGGGGAAAATTAATATCAAACAGGGAAACGATACGAAGGTGCACCATATGAAACAGACAAGTCTATATATGTTAGCTTGATATCTAACAGAATGACGGTGTGTGGTTTGTCATTCAACAGATGTATATCCACGCTCATATATAGAAGCTGCTGCTGTTACTGTATTCAATAAAGCTCGTTAACGCAAGGGACAGTCTAAACTTGAAAAGAGATCCTTGTCAATAAAGCTCACAACAGCAATTCTAAGACGAAAAACAAACTTTTTGTCTTACAAGAGTTTTTAACGGAGCTAATGTCTAGTGTTAGAGCAGACAGTTAAATTTTCCCTACAAAATTTACTTTTAGCCCCTCCTCCACTTCAGTTAAACAAAACCACGTGTCTAGTACACCTCCAAGACAGCCTCCACTGAGTTTAAATTCTTCTAAGTCATATATATTGACACACAGTGACTGTGTTAGAGCTTAATTGGAAACAAAGTTGACTGTAAAAACTCATCGGTGGCCAATCAGAGTGGAATTATGTTGTTTGAACGAATTCGATTCAAAGTGCAGTCATCAATCACATTTAGAAGTCTAGGGCTATTCTTAAATATGTTTCAGCAGGGAGTTTCTTAGCAACCCCCTGGTTTATGAAACGTCATATCAGCTTTAAATATTTTTAACGAGAACTACTGCATAGCATAACTATGTTTCAGTAAAAAATAAACCAAACCGAACACAGATTAAACTGAAAGTCATTTTGAAAATGCATGCAAGGCAAAACCATTTTCAACTTCGATGAGTTTTTTTTGTGTTCAAGCAATTCAAGCTAGGAGGGCATGTAATCGATGATACTGAATCGAAGTTGTACTTTATACTATCCGTAGATAGTTAAATGAGGGCGATACACAATTATAAAACTTACCGATTAACGCAGTAGTACTATATGGCAATTGCATTAAAGCACATTGGCTGTATGACGGAAACTCCAAGGTTCTGTAAATCCAGCTATACATCAGTGGCATATGAAAAAATTGTGGGGGTGGGGAGGGGGGAATCCCAAAATCCATTAAGTCTTTTAAATTTATTAAACATTTCTTCACAGTCAGCGGTATTTCTAGCTTACAAGCAAGAAGCTTTTTTCAACGTTAAACGTTGCCACACTAGATTGTCATAAAGAGGGTATTTTTTCTTCTTTTTTATGCCTGTGAAAACAAACTTTGTCTGATAGTTTTGAAAGGGAGTCATTGCAAGTTATATCAGCTTTCACATCTAATTATTGTAAAAGATTATGAATGGGTTATTTGATAGAAAATTTAGCGAGATTAAGGTCAATTAGACTTAGAAAAAACTTTGATATTCAGTATTTCAGTAAGTTAAACGTTTCTTGAAAATGAAATACAATCTTTTTGTTCTTTTGGTAATATATTGTAAATAATTATAAGTACCAGAAGTATAACGTTATCCCATCTTGTGCTCAATAAATGACATAAAGATTTCAAGGTTTCAATAAAGGCTATCATCGAATTGGAAAGTAGAGAACATCTAAGGTATCCCTTTTGGTGTCTGACATGCTTCTTCGTATGGTAAAAAAATCAGCTTACATATCACTTTCAATGAGTATTTGCAGGGGCGTAGATTTCTTTGCAACTTTGGGGGGATGGGGTAAATTATCGCAAAAGAAGATGTACACGGAAAGCGTGAACGGCGAGCGCAAAGCCCACGACGGGTGGGGTCCAGCGGCCCTCCTACGGCCCCTGGTGGGGTCCAGGAGCATCGCCCCGGTGGGGTAGAAGGGGGAAACCCTTCCGAAGCTCCTGGGTTCTAATGTCTAAGAAGTGCTAGGAAGATTTTTTAAAGGGGTCAATTTCAGGGGTAACGTTCCTGGGTATTGGTATATTTATACATTTAGGAAATGCTATTTTGAGCACAAAATTCATTGATAAGCTGCGCTGCATTGAAATTGTACAAGAGTAACAATGTTATATTAAGCTTAAAAAGGCAGGGACCAACTTATATGGTCATCCCAGATAACTGGATTTTGAATTTGGAGATATCTGCTGGCCTTAGATGCCATTTCAATATGCACAACGAATGAAAGGAAATATTCCGTAATAGTCCAAGAATGTTTCTGTGGACTTCACGCACGTATTTTTGCGTAAAAATTTCCCTGAATAAAAGGCAGTAAAATAGCTAAAAAAAGGGGGGCTTCAGGAAGTTTGTTGACAACGTATCTTTCTCCTTTATAGACAATATATTATCCTTTTTAAATTACGAAAAAATAGCATGTACTGAATTATGGACATTTTCAGCCATATGTGATCAGTTCACAGAACATCCCAAAGTTGGAACCATTTTGCATATAAAAGACCTTAATGTAACAGAAATTTCTTAAAGAGGAGGGTTCCAGTCTGCCACCTTTATGTAGTTACAAACGAAGGATCAAAATTGCTGTATAAAAATGCAGGGACTCATCCCCCCCCCCCCAAATAAATAAATAAAGGAGCAATTAGCGCAGATTTGGGGGAACTGGGGTATCATTATGACATCGTCTGTGGTGCCCCCAATCACCAAAACCTTGCGGCGCCACTGATCTCAAGCCAACTTGCAGGTCTTATGACCTGTATATGACCTCTTGGAAGCTCGGATTAATTAAATGGGGGGTAATGACCTAATGCGTACCACGTGACATCCAAATGATAATATAGAGTATGATGGCTAGCAATTTACAACTATCGTATTTTTACTAATTTTGAATGAAAATCTGGACGAACAGCTTCCAGCAATGGAAAATGAGAGGGAGGGGGAGTATAAGTGCGGGGACGGGGATATTAGACCTCCCTGATAAGTGTAGCAAAAGGGGTGAAGGACTAATAAACGCTTTTCAAAATGCTAATTTCGTCGGAAGTGTATTAATAGTCACCTACATACTGATAATGGCTGCGCGCGAAGTGCTCGTTAAAAACTTTTGAAAAATGTATAACGGCAAATACGTACTTTTAATCTTCCACATCGTGCTACAGATTAGATTGGAAAATCCCACATTGTTGCGAGGTCCCAACAGATGTTGGGGATGTTTCTCTGTCATTCGGGAAGTTTAAGTTTGTGATCAGAATGGTTTGATGTATTATTACCTTATTAGTGGTCGGGACGTGGAGTGTAAACCGTGACGAATGCGCGAGAAGTGCGCAAAATTTTTTCATTAAGTAAGACTTCCATGACAAAACATGCATCCAGGCTCTGCATCGAGACACTTTCAATTGCCATTAAACCTATACGCCACTGCCATAAACCAGTCTTTTACCTGGTAATTCATAAACTCTCAACGTTTTGCTGCTGTGCTTCTCCGAAAGTGGCTACCGGAAGACATTGATAATAAGAATAACACTGATATAAGGTTTGAAGCGAAAATTTTGATAGTTTGTGAAGTATTTGTTAAAATTCTGATAGTTTAAGAAACATTTATGATAGAAAATGAAGGAGAGATTGAAGACTTTCTTACGAAAATGAAGAATAAATTGTTCTTTCCAGCATACACGTATCTGTTGACTGTAACATTTGGGGGATCGTTACATGGGCCACCTCCTAGTCAAATGTTGGGGGGCATATCCCCATCCCCCGGATCTACGCCACTGACAATTTGGTCTTGTTGAGTCCACCTTGAACAGAGGGACCTTCCGAAAACATATTGATGCTTATTGTCATGTACAGCATGACGACAGAAGCACGGCATGGTCCTAGTGTGTTATGACTATTAGCGGCCTCCATAGTGGCACAGGGGGCAAGTGCCAAATAGTTTGCATGTCATATTTTTACAAAGTTGTATTTATAAACTAATTGAAATTTTATCTGCATTTGTCAAGTACAGTATGTGTTTTGTGATAATTTCAAAATTCAACCTAGGCTGACAGTCTCATTCGTCCTCTGATCATTTGAATTGATAGTATTTCAGGAGTCGTGGTTTCAATTTATTTCCAGGCACGTGTGCAGCTCCTTCAATACTTAAGGTTCTATTTAAGATTTAAAAAAATATAACATACCACATTTTTTCATAGAGTAACTAAAATTAGTCAGAGCGTAAAGTACTGAGGAATTTCTGTTGCCAAAAAAGTCTCCTAAGTACTTTGCTGGAAAAGTAAGTGGTAAGTTCCTAAATGACATTACCTGACATAAGTTGAACTGACTGAAAGTTCTGAAGGCATACCCAGTAAGTGATCAATTAAAGATAGTAAACGTAGACAGGCAAATATGATGTGTTGTCCGAATTTTGAACAGAGTTGCGAGAATGTTTTAAACTGCCGTTTCAATTATTTTAAAATGAACATCAAATAGTTGATTAACCCAATGCCATAAGGTAATTAAGTGTTAAAAGAAGGAATATTTTCAGGAAATTTTGGGGTTAATTTAGAAGAGAATTTTTGTAAGAACCTTTATATGATTGGAAAGAGTGAGATGGAAGATTTGAATGAACACTTTATTTTTTATATATTACATTATGTATGCAAATATGAAACTTAGATGACGTAATAAGGGGTTTTCCATAGAATACCCGTAGAGATCACTATAATTTTGTATTTTGTGGTACAGGATAATGTTAAGCGGGGTTTTCTCATTCATTTGATACCAAATTTGAGTAAATTAAGCCTAAAATGAGGAAGATATGCCTATTTTAGTCTTTGTACTTTTATATTCCAAGGCACACACTGTACACTATACACATTGTTCTATGAATCAGTGCAAACACAGAGCATAACGTACAGTGAAACGTAAGTGGCTTTTGGGAGGGCTGTTCAATCGAGCGGCTTGTCGTGAGAGACTTGTATCTTTTGGTTCTGTTAAGTTTATTCATCCAAAAATACGGATGAATACATTTAAAGATAATTAAACGTTATCATCCAATCAACTTGGGTATTGTATGACATTTGCTGGATATTCATAGATAAATACTCATATCCCTTGCTACGAACGTTGCAGTTCACTTTTGCACGTTGAGTTGTTAACATATTGGAAACTCTTCATTGGCTATAGAATGGTGAATATTCATATTAGAATACCGCTGGCTAAAATGTGACGCCCACCAAGAACAAAAGATACAAGTTTCTCGCGGAAACCCGCTCGTATAGTGTGTTGGTCGACATATGTAGCAGTGTATAACGACGATACCATGATTCGGTGTAGAAAGCGGGAGTGTGAGAAATTATTGCGGGCAAGCCCCGTTCGCTGCGTGTTGTTCGATATGGGTAGCACAGTGATTTGGTGTAGAAAGCGGGGGATGTGAGACATTGTTGTGCCTGCAGCGGTGCAGTCGGAGAAGCCTTAGAGGGTGTCATTATGAAAAGGAACAGTGAAAGAGTATCTCTAAATCCTTACCCCTAACATTTATTTTATCTCTAAAGGTGTTTGTTTAGGTTCTAAGGTATTCAGAAGAAATGAGTAGGGTGGGGGCTTTGAAAGTGCATGCAATGATTTTTTTCCAAAATTACGTCGTTTTCAGCATTTTTTCAACTTTTGGACTATTTTTAAATGTAAACAAACACTTTCTGATATTTTTGGAGCAAAATATCAAATAACAACCCCCTCTCCCCGCCCATAAAGGGAGCATTCGATAGATCTACTTATTGGCTTCATTTTGGTGTTTAAATGAAGGTTGTAGGATGTTGCATGGCAAAGAACTTTTTTTTTTAAATGGCCCCACAATTTGCGTGATACATTCATGCAACTTATGGCAAAGGGAGTGAACCTGAGTTGGTAGTTGAGTGTGCTGCTTTACGTTGGAAAAGTCCTCCGATCAAATCCAGGTGGTACCCCCTGGAAATTTTCGGGTGCTCAAAAACTGCTTGTTGGGCATGGCTGTTCGAAGTAATTAGATTTCAGGTTGTGGGACACAGTAAGCTATTCAATTTAGGCCTTGATTTTGTTGGTTCATCTGTCAAACTGTGGTGCTGATCTAGGATTCTCCATCCCTCCCAGCCCTTGAGAAAGTAGCTCAGGATTGGGTATTCACAGCATCCGTTGTATGAGGACGCTAAGTGGAGCTTACGGCATCAGAAAAGGTAGGGATTAGAACAATCTTGTCTAGTTACATTTGTGATCTCTTGTCGATTTTTGCTAGTGTCCATCCATGAAAGCCATATACTCATATTGCACTTTCCAAAGCGGGCCATTGATATTGCCGAGAAGGGGGGGGGGGGTCCGAATCTCTCTGAATACGGACCTGATTTTGCCAACCCAAACCAAATTGCTTAAAGCCCCCTATGGTAAACGTTATGATACCAGTTTTGTTTCACAATTTTAGATGCTCGCAGAGTCTGTTTCCAGTCGGATTTCTATAATCTAAGACTGATATTATATTACATACTCGAGCATTCGTATATTTGGAGACTATGGCTCATGATACTGACCAGAATTTCTACGACTGAATGAATCCGCTGAGGCTAGTTATTGAAATTGAATGAGGTGGTTTGGTAACACTAAGTTATGGCGGAAGTCGTACCCTAAAAGATCTATAGTATACGCATGTTTAATATATCGTGCCTTAAAGGGAGAAGGCAGTCCCACCCCCAAGTTTATTTTCAAAAATTTGCTAAATCTTACAGATTCCTCTTATTTCCCTCATAAGTATTTTCATAGTGTTTCTGTGTCAAATCATTGAATATTGAGGGTAACCCAAAGAGGAATTCTGCATAAATTTAGGAAATAAGTAACAAAAATATTGTCACATGACTGATAGGAGCCATATGAACTAGTGTACCGGGGTACACTGCCTCAAATTGGGGGGACTGCATTTTCCCTCTAAGCACCTGTCTTCCTAATCTCTTGCAAAAATGGTGTTTTGTATGATATTTGCTCTACATTTTGACAGAACTAGCTTTAAAGCCTCTGGACTTGTTTACATCGCCCTGGACGGATAAAACTATTTGATTGTCACATCGTTTTGATACTGATCGCATTTTTTTGTTTACAAAAGTAAACTGTGATGCTTTAAACAGCTCATTATGTGCACAGTAGCGGGAACTTGTGTGAAAAGTGTGTGACTGTGTGGGGGGGGGGGAACAATTGGCCCTTGAGGTAAGAAATACTGTGAGAAGAAGTGATAGTCAATGGGAGTATTTCCAAATAGTCTTTGTATACCCCTCCCGGGATTTCAATATATTCTTCCTGGGCGATCCCTACCTGACAATTTAACCCGACAATGACCCACTCTGGACAATTCCCACTCACACAGTACCCACCCTTGACAGATTCTACTCAGATAACCCTCAATACTAGAAAATTTGGAATTGTCCTAAGTAAGACTTGTCCAGGGAAAAATGTTCCCGATGGGAAATGCCAGGGAGAAAATCGTCTACAGGGAGTTGACGCAAACCACTTCTATGTACATAACCTTTGAAGATGTGATTTTTTCACAACTACTTCATGTGAAAGAAGGAATATAAATCTTACCTGTAAAAGCAAGTCAAAAACCCCCGTAACATCCAACTAAAATGTTCTTCAAAAAGTTAACTTGAGTTATGCAAGGCCACACTGTCACGATCCAAAATAGTCGACACAATGTTCCCCTAGGTCAATCTAACTTGAGGCAAATTGAATAACATAAAACAATAATCTTCCTAGAAGCGGTAACTGTGGTCCTTAAACCAGCAAAAATTGCTTGCATGTACCCTTTGACTGGTTTAGCTGAACCTTATGGAAAATCTGCACGCAATGTGGTGCTTTTAATTCATACAGTAGCTACTGCAGATGTAAGCACGAAAAATAGTAAGCTTTGGTGCACAAAAATAATTAAAAAACAGAATCACTCACCCGTGTCACTTATATGTTTGGCAGCTTTCTATGACAGACATCACGTGTGTGATGCAATGAAACAATTTTTTTATATACCAGTTTGTGTTCTGTCTGCCAGTAGTTAACATCAGACGGAACCACGACTGTATTTATATTAACATGGGAATGTAGGATTCGGGTCTAAGACTGATCGTCGAGTGGGGATCGAATTTGACTTCCAAGTTTCCGACAAAACTTGCCTTAAAAAAATATAATTATTGATGGGTTAAATTTTTCCTTCAGACAACAAAAACTGTCTATTGTGTATTTCAGTGTGTATTTTCTCTTTATTTGCGTTCAACTTGCGCGGTTCTTATCGCTGGTGTAAAATACTATTTGGAAATTACATTTAAACATTTCCCACAGTTTCCGTGACGTTGTAAGCGTTATATGAATCATTGGTGATTGACTGTTTGTCCAAACATTCAAAAAACAATCACACATATGACTCTGATTCGAGCAACGCGATTACGTATCGTCGACTTGGGCGTGGATTCTGACTTAGACCAAGTAAATTAAAACATGGGGTGTTCAACTTTAATCTCTTTGTCAAAATCAGGACTGTAAGTCCAAAGAAGTCACCAGGACTAGAACTTTATATATAAAAAAATACAATAGTAAACTACGTATCTGTCTGTAGCTCCTGAGCAGAAACAGACAAAAGGAAGTGGTGAAAATCCAGAGCTGCATGGAACCGGGGATGCAAACGGAAGGCTACAGCCTCAAATCATTTTCAATTTATAGATTGTTTTGTCTTATAAAACATTCAAAATTGCCTTAAGAAATGCTTTAATCCCTGAAGGTTAATGGTGCAGCCACTCTCCATTCACCGAGCCTTTTTCTAGATGCGACACTGTAATGTGTAATGCCCCCCCCCCCTCGTTACCTGAGACCTTTCCACGTGGGGCACTGTAATGTGTATATGTTCCCATCATTAGCTGAGACCTTTCCACGTGAGTCACTGTAATGTGTAACCCCCCCCCCCCCCACCTCATTATCTGAGACTTTTCCAAGTGCAGCACTGTATAATGTGAAAATGGTCATTCATTAAGACGATGCGAGCATGGATAAATAAACTAGGTTAGTTATTGCAAGGGACTCTTTCTTGCTCACGTGTGATATCACATGGTAAATATTCTGTCATATAGTATAGTAAGCATTTCATTACTAAGAGGGACGCCATCTTGTTGTTTACAAGTTCACTTCCTTCCTATT
>WURT03169028.1:0-10523 GCA_009936505.3 Holothuria glaberrima | reverse complement strand
ATGGAACACTCTTCAGATCAACTACCTAACACAAAATAAAACAAAGGTTCCTCTAAAAAGATAAAATTTAAGTTAGTTACAAATTGTACTTTTCATTAAAAGCTCACTAATTAGTTTTCTGAGTTGTCACGTGGCTTATAATGCACTGAAAGAAAGTCAAAGTACTCCGTAGCACCTTATAAAGTATGTAGGTCGAAGGAAGTAGTAAAATGTACTAAAAGTTTGTGAAAAGATCTACGACGTTTCGAGTCTGCACCCTTGATCAGATGTGCAAAAAAAAGGCATCTGATAGTTGACACGCCATACGTACAAATTAGAAAAAGGGCACGAACAAACGCAGTCGAACATACCGGCTATAGGCTTGTGTGTGCCCTAAAGTTGTTAACACAAGTAGCAACAGTAAACAAAGGTAACAACAAAGCAAGAATGACTGGTTTATAGAAGTTCGAGTCTAATGTTCAGATCAAGGCATGTGGGGACAGGGTTCCAACTTTCGGTAACCAGGCGATCAGGATCGGAACCTCTTCAAGAAATGGTCGCCGAACGCATCACGTCATGGTTCGAGCATGCTGACGGTGGTTGAAAAGTGTGGATACAAGGAACCCTGGGAGGTTCTGCTTGGTGACTCAGTCAGCAAAACGACCTTTTGTTTCTCCCACGTGCAGTTTATTACAGCGTTTACATACGAAAAAGTAAACAACATTGGCGGAAGTACAGGTAAAGTGCTGGAGAACGTTAAATCGGCTGTTGGTCGGATCTTCGATGGAGGAGATGGCTGACAACCGGGAAGTACTGCATCTTCCATGCTTGCAAGGAAAAGTTCCAGGGGGGAGCTTGGCGCCACGGATTGATGTTGGGGGGCACGGTTAGATTTATTCTTTTCAATTTTAAATGCTCTGATAGGGGTTCAGAGATATGGTCCCTTTTAGATGGGTTATGACGAAGGGTCTTTACATTCCTGTAAATAGCACGTACAATGGGAGTTACAGATAGGTGAAAGGATAGGGCCAACGGAATATGCCTGGTGGGTGTGTGGTTATCTTTGGGGGCAAAGGCAGAGGCTCTATCGATTCCTTGTGTGAGGTTTAGGGCATTAGAGAACACACTTTGTGGAAACTGGCGTTTTTTTAAAGAATGAAATTATCTGCTTGGAAACTGAAAAGTGAAATCCTGGTCGTCGGAACAAATCCGTCTAGCTTGTAAAATTTGTGAGTAAGGGATCGAATTCATGCAAGATCTGTCGTGGTTTGAAGGGTACCTAAGGTAGTTGTGAGAGTTAGTTGGCTTAAAGTGGAGATTGGTCTTGATTTTACGTTCGGAGATAAATAGCTCTGTGTCTAAAAACACTACCGAGGAGATGGAAATGCAGTGAGTGAGTTTCAAAACTGGCAAAAGGTTTCAGCAGAACTAATGAACATCTCCAAATTGTGGCGAAGTCCCACTGCAACCCCAACAGTGTCATATGCCTTTTATAAAGTACAGGTTTGATCCCTGTGAAACAAGAGAATATCTGTTCCTCAAAGTGGCCCATGGTGAGCAGGCTTCATAGCCACTCCTTTAATTTGGCAGAAAAAACGACCTTCAAACTCAAAGCAATTTTGTGTTAGAACCAGTTCTGTCAAGCGAAGAAAAATGATGGTGGGGATGTTACGGTTTTGGCGTAGATCAAGGTAATGGCGTATCTCTGGTAAAGCAGCGTGATGGGAGATTGAGGTGCAGTGGCTTGTGACAACCATGTTGAATAAAGTCTGTTCACTGGGATTTTCTGGAAACTCAAAATTTTGAATCAACCGGGGGAAGTGAGGAGTATCCTGAATAAATGAAGGTTGGGTTGAAACTAAAGGGGAAAGTACAAAACCTATGTGCTGAGAAATAAGCACCGTGGAGCAGCTGTGAGACAACACAATGGGACGACCAGGGTTATTGGCCTTGTAGATTTTGGGTAGCAGATGAAAACAAGAGGTTTGTGAGCGAGGGTGCAAAAGAGCTTTGGCTGATTCAGGAAGATTTTTTTCACTGATAAAGGTAGTTCAAGTTTTCTTGACCAAGGTTTGGATTTCAAAAGCGGTAATTTGGTATATTCAGTTTGGTCTGAGATTTGTTTCTCAGCTTCTGCAATATAAAAGTCTCGTCGCCAAACAACAGTGACGCAGCCCTTATCAACAGGCTTAATAATCAAATTCGTGTTCTTCTTGAGGTAAAAAAGAGCCTGCTCATCTAAAGAAAGGCTTCGAAGGGGGCTAGGTTTGGGCGGAAGGAGACGCTCCAATTAATAGATTCAATTACACCGTCAAGGACCTTGTTTTCACCAGGTTTAGGAGTCCATGGAGATCTTTTAGACTGGAATGAACTGAAAACGTTTTCCAATGAAGTGTTGTTGGTGTCATCCAAATCTCCAAAAAGTACGCAAAGCCGAAGCTCCTTACAAAACGATGACACGTTTTTACAGATAGAAAACTCATCTGGGAAAGGATTCACAGGAATAAAATTTAAGCCTTTAGGAAGAACTGCATGCACGTTCAGGGGAGGACAATTTCATATCAGAGGGAATTGTACGACTAATCTAGTGTGAGGAGTACGGTCAGTGTCAGGGGTGACGGTGGAATATGCCTTGAGTAACAAAAAAAAACTAAGGTCTTAGCTTTGGATTCTTGCAAAAAGTTGTAAAGTTTACTATTAAAAACATGGATGAGATAAAATACTTCGCCAACGTTAGGGGGTGAATTGGGAAAAAAATAACCTGTGTCCTTTCATGGTTCGGTCAAAAAAGGGCCTTTTCCTAACCATGAAGTTAAAGGCGGAACGCATCAAGCAGAACGAACACTAACGAAGGTGACGTGTACTAGTACGTGTATTTCCGCCAACGTTTACGTTGTCGTATGTAAACTCTGTAATAAATTGTATGTGGAGAAACAAAACGTCGTCTTGCTGACCAAGTCACCGAGCACCTGAACTCATTTAAACAGAACCTCCCAGGGTTCACTGTAGCCACACACTTCAAACCCCCGTCAACATGCTCGATCCATGATGTGATGGTTTCTTGTATAGGTTCCGATCATGATCGCCTAGCTGCGGAAAACTGTCTCATTATGAAAGCTGGAACCCTGTCCCCACATGGTCTGAACGATTGACTTGAACATTTATAAGTCATTCGTTCTTACTTTGTTGTTACCTTTTTTCAACTGTTGTTACCTGTGTTAACAACTATAGGGCACGAACAAACCTATAGTCGCTTTGTCCAACTGGATTTGTTCATGCCCCTTTTATACGTTTGGACGTGTCAACAATCAGTTGCATTTTTCGCATACCTTATGAAGGGTTTAGACCCGGAAACGTCGAGTACTTTTTCACAAACCTTTATAAAATTCATTACCTCATAGGCCTATCTGCCCTCTGTCCATCAAAGAGGCTATTTACTGGATTTAAGTTCAACAAAGAAACTATTTACAGTGTGATACCGCACAGCGGTGAGGTCCAAGTAGACAAACACAATGGTTAGCTATGTACAACCAACAAAATTATCTGTTTAGGGCCGGCTTATATTTACAGATAAATAGTTTTCTTTAATAACTAGTTGGTTCTCATTGTAACAATGATAGAAGGGTGAAATTCTAAAATTATTTTTACCACATGTATGAATATGTTTACTGACTTCCAGAACCCTGTAACATTCATTTTTAATCTGGGTTCTATGTAACTTAACACGGTTTGAGAAATTTTTTGGGCTACCTATGTACTGGTCATTATAATTACTGCAGTTATAGTGTTAGATAAAAACTTTCCTCCACAAGGCTAGTTTGTGTTTAATGCAGCCTAAAACCCCAACAAAAGTGAATCAAGTAAGCCTTTGTTCTCCTCTTCAATGTTGACCCTTTGGTTGAAATATTGCACGACACGGCTGTCGGGAAATGGCTGTCGGGATATTTTAGAGGAAGTGAAACTTGTCGCAGTTTTGGCGAGTTTTCTACATTTATTTTGTCAAGGATTGTAAATTAGGCCTAACAAAGCACGTACTTAGACCACTGTGCAAAAGCAAGAGGTAATGGAAATGGGTATATCTAATATTGTGTGTACGAGATCTGATTGTAATCATGGACGTACCATCAATAGTATGAAATGTCAGATTTGGACTACCTGTTCGCTTAACTTCATAGCAGGTGTCGAAAATGTACTTCACCTCTTACGTACATAATCTAAAACCTGCAAACAATAACCGAGATTAGCCAATCTTGCTACATTTGTTAGCCCAATTTGACGGTCTCCCTTTAATGTTGATTGAACTTAATATATGAATGTACATCCTGCACAACCAACCTGCAGCTGTAACGTTGTCCTGCGACCGGTTCCCTTTTACACAGTAAGTCTTTATTGCGTGAGCTTAAAGAGGGATACATCACACACTAACACTCCACTGACTCTAGCCATCTAAACAGCATGGTAATCAGATTTGCGTTAGTCCATTTTTCTTTAAAAAATATTTGATCTGTGTTTGTTGTGATCATATATATGACTAGTTAATAGCGTACAGTTTTTACGCAGTTCAATCAAGAATTGTTGCGAAACGTCGCGGACGTCGGTATCACGAGTGCAGCCAACAAAGATGCAGGAGTAATAGAAGCCTCCAAGCTGGTTTAGACTTGGATTAGGGGAATGCCACTACACAGTGAATTCGCAGAAAGTTACGAAAACGTTACTGAGAAACGTCGTAACAGTGAGTCTGTTACATTCACTCACCACAGCAATTCATGAAAATTTTCAGTTCATGTTATACATTATTTTACATTAGCCTTATATAGAGGAAAAAATGGCACTGGGGTAGCCAAAGGGTCGTAATGGGAAAACTTATCTCCGATCCACTTTCATTCCTAGTCTCCATTGATTGATTTTAGGATGCAATTCAAGCCAATTACATTAATTAAAAGTGCAGGGCCTGCTCCCTAGATTTCAAAATACCATGGTATCTCTTTTTCCTACAAATCATAATTTGTAGTATCTTAGACATGTATCGATAGGAAGGACATCAAGGTAACTTCCCATACTTTTCTTTAAGTCTCTCAGCAAATTAGTTTCCCACATACCAGTTTCAGTTTAAAACACCCATTGTAATACTGGTTAAAATACAAACATATATGCATTGCCGAAGGTTGTAAACTCCGTTTCCCTGGACCCTTGGAACCCTTGGACATTGTACACCCAGTCCACCCGCCTGCTACGCCCCTGATCACCAAATTTAAGTGTTCTGACTGTGGTGACAGCTAGCCCAAGGAGATTACTTTATTACATTTGACTGCTGTACGGCAGCTCCCAAAATAAGGACAGTAGTGCAGTTTGGCATTTGAATTAACCAATTTCCATTTAGTCACCTACTTTACATATCACTTGGCTATGTTTAGTAACCTGTAAAAGTAAAAGGACATTGCAGAAATTATTCCTTGGAAAAACAAACTATATCCCTTCTACTACATTAAGATATAGCAGCTTTTCTTCGCATGATATTATTAAAGGAAGTCCTATTCTTTTAGGAGTTAGAAAATGAAAAACACTAACAAAACATAACCTTTAGGCCTTTTGATGCAACCCAAGGCCACACCGCCTTAATTAAACTTAATAGCACACTGCACAACTGAAAGTGAAATCTTTTAAAAGTAAATCTCAGTTTTGAACATTTGAAGTAACACAATGTGTGTTGTCATGTCAAACATAAACCAAACAATTATTAACTAGGATATCCTAGCATGAATATTTCAAGCGACTGACATAGTTACAATACCAATCTCACCCAACCCTAGCTTAAGACCAAAACACAACACCGACTAAATTCGTGGGGGTAGTTAATGGCTAAACACACATAACAAAAGTTTACAATTTCCCACAAACATTGGCACCCAAATGACGCAACGTTATCAGGAAATGACGGTAATTGGGTGAATGTTTTGAACAGTATTAGTCCACAATTCTTCGTTTTCAGTTATCGTGGCGCGTGTCATGGGGGCTCAAAGTTATTTATGCCTTGAAGATCTGGCTTGATGAGAGACTTGCCTAAAATGCCAATGGGTGGGGGGGGGGGGGAGGGCAAACAACGTGTTTGTAGATTTTGTTCTTATGACAGTAAAAGAAAAGTTGTAATAATCTTCCTTTCAACTACATTGATTCTTTGAAAAAGGCGCTTATTACCCTGATTGATGTGTAGAAAGCAGAGTGTATTGAAATTACTTCTATGAATGATATTTCTTAGAACCAAATGACTTAATCCATCTTGTATCGTAGTTATTTATAATGCTCTGTTACATATACATTGAAAAGGTCTTAAAGTTTAAACAATCTTTGAATGAATAAAGTTGGTGCAAAACAAATTCATTACAATGATCTGTCCAATCTCTTGCCTCGAAATGAAGTATAAACTTCACATATTTGTTGCTAACGTAAATTAAACTCCTGGAAGAAATACGTCTTAGTACTAGAGTTTTGTTAAAAAAAGAATATGGCAATGATCAATGATCAATAACCTGATAGAACAATGCCAATCTGCAAATTGGAACTTAAAAGTTGTCAATAAATGACTAAGAGGTGTTACAGTTATGATATAAGTTTTGTTTTCAGACGATACTCTCTAGATAACTGCTAATGTTTTGACTGCAGGCATGAAAATAACAATCAGGAGATTTTTATTCGACACCCATAGTAGTGTCGGCCCAATTCACATTTGGTACTCTTGTAAAGTCAGTCATATCTTTATATAGTATTAATATCATTCTTAACATACACACCAGCTGCATCATCTTTTCGATCAACTTTGTCATTGTTGCAGGTTTGCGATTAATATTTTAATCTACTTCATGTGGTCGTTTCATTAATCCAGGTTTTGGTATTCGTGCAGTTTCGGTAAAACAACCCCATAAAAAACTGGCATTTAAAGAGAATACCGAGTCGGCTACGTAGCCAAAAAGGGAAGAACAGGAACGAAAAATGATGCGTCTTCTACATCATCATTTCATTAGTAAAATGAAGGGCATTTTGTGATACCGCATTTGCAGTATGGTCCACATATACCGTACCTAAATATAGACCACAATGAACGATTTCATTGATATACATGGAAAGGATGAAAGAAAAACCAAAGAAAACTCTCTGTTGAACAAGAAACAATCAAAGGAATATTCATGGTTATCAATTATTCTTATTGTTTTTATGTTCATGACACCAATACTCTTATTCTTTATCAACTCTAGACCACCTTTTGTGCCCAAGGGGCCACCGTAAGTATATCGTAACTTGTCAAGAAAAGAATTTGTGTAACAAATCTTACATTTTAATGCAATGTTCAAAAAAGCCACGACACAGATTTTCCAATAAAGAAACTTTTATTTCATTTTTCTGAAAACACCATCAATTAGGCAACCAGTTTTATTACGAATACGTGTATGAAAAAGGCATGGAAAATCGAGGTGTTTGGTTTTTACTACAGGGAAAATTCCTAAATAAAGGGAAACTGAGAAAAACAGTAGTGCAAGTCTATGAAAACTGTTGTTTAGTATTTCGCTTCTCGGTCGAAGATGAAAGTTACTTTAAAATTATGAAAACAAAAATTCAACCAGCACAATCCTCTTTTCTTCCCTTGTGAACTGCCGGTATCTTTCAAGATTAAAGCAAATACCACCCTAACTTTGCTTTGCGATTGTGTTATAGGTGTAGCTAAATTTTTGACTAATCACGACGTAGTATTCTCTTAGCTTTTCACACACAGCAACCAAAATGGCAATCTTTTAACTCTGCTAGGGAATTAAAAACGAAAAAAGAAACACTCTTTTCCACTCTTTCGGCGCTGCCGAAAGGGTATTGTAAGCATTATCGGCAACCTTAGGGTCAGTGGTGCTCCCATGTGCTCAAAAATGAAAAATAAATATACCGAAGGTGAAAAGGCAAACACAGGCAAGCGGGTAACTTTATTGCGCTGACTACTGCTACAACTAGCAGTCATGAAGTAAACTGTGCTAAGTTAAACGATGAGAATAACGTTAACACCAACGAAATTAAACATGAAACTAAGCCTAAAATTCTGGAAAAATTATTGGCAAACTTCCGGTCCTTCCCCTTCACCCCTTGTTCAAGCAATGTTGAGAAAAAGAAAACGCGCTCTTTTCTTCAGGCTAATCTTTCATTTACCTTCAAAACCAACATTGACGTGGGGCGCCGGGGTGAATCTGTCCCACATAATTTTGTCCAGTCTTTTTCTGACCGCCTGTATAAAGGTATAGGAGAAGTCTCGTGTTTAATATGAGAAATTTGGCAACTACAAGCGACAAATCTGGTAGCTGGTTAAGTTTACTGGCATTGAGAAAAAAGAGATGAGGGGCTTTTTGGATTGTTTTATGGAACAAATTAGAAGCCTTTTGGATTTTTGTATGAGAAAATAAATGAATTTTTTCTTGAAGAGGAGTAACTTGAATGTAAATGATGCAGTAGAACAGGACAGTGGTTATTTTTTTACACAAAAGAACAATGCTATTTAGTAGTAAAGTAATTGTTCCGTCGGGCTCTGGAACTCCAAGGGAGAAAGGTGTGCAGAGAGAGGCTATCAGTTGATTGATTTGTGCCTTAAACAACTATACGGATAAATATATTTCACGATCTGTAGCATAACCAGAATACAGACAAGATTATGTGAGATCTGCCGTGAATAGTAAGACGGAAAATTTGGATAGAAAGAACAACTTTGCGACGTTGAACATTAAGCGAACAGAAAATTCTTGACCACCTTGTCTTTTAAATGTTAAAACTGACCGTCATCCGTTTACTCCCATTGAATTACCTTGTAATGGTCAATGGTAAACCGTTTCAGTCACTGGTCAACCGTAGCGCCATTCACATTCTAATATGTCTTACATTTTGCAAGAATAATAAAGATATACAAAGAGGACGCTAACGGTAGGGGGCCAGCACATTTACTTGTAAATGAATACTGTGCAGTCAGACGCTGACCCTAGTATGAGTTTGACAGTCGCTTTTAGTGAGAAGATGGCTATATTGCAACCTCAGAATAAGTGTACGCTTATACCGCTATCCTATTAGATACAAAAAAAAGCTGCTGCTCCTGGGACATTTACGACTTATCTCAATGTCCTATTTCGTGCGCCATTCCTTCCCCTCGAACAGTAAACAGTTGCAATATTATCTAGCTCACATCACTGCCAATTGCTAATTGCCCAACACTCTTCCCTTTCTCCATCCCTCATATGTATCACCGACATTTGCTCCCTCTCCCTGCCCGAATGAAAACCAAAGTCTGATAGCCATGCACACGAGGAAGTGTTTTTTCTTCTCGATAAATTAAGTAATTTTCTCGTGTTTAACCCTTTCGTAAATTTAAGCAACTCGAATAACCCAGGTGATTCCTACATTTACACTGAGATTCAATTAATAAGTGCATTAATTTGTTTAGAATAATTCAGTGGCTCCTTCCACCCCCTCCCCCATCCAACTGCCCTGACTTTGAACAGAGGACTTGGAAATTTAACCGTTGTTTTGATAAGCATAATGTTCTCTGTCGTATTCCACTGTCCTTATACTTTTGTACAGGCGTTCAGACAATCCTGGACAAAATTATTGGCAAACTTCCGGATCTTCCCCTCCACCCCTTGTTCATGCAATGTTGAGAAAAAGAAAGCGCGCTCTTTTCTTCAGGGCTAAATTTTCATTTACCTTCAAAACCAACATAGAGTTGGAGCGCGGGGGGGGGGGTGAGTCTGTTCCAGATAATTTTGTCCAGGATTGTCTGACCGCCTGTACAGAGGTATAGGAGAAGTCTCGTGTTTAATATGAGAAATTTGGCATTTGCAAGCGACAAATTTGGTAGCTGGTTAAGATTTCTGGCATTGAGAAAAAAGAGATGAGGGGCTTTTTGGATTGTTTTATGGAACAAATTAGAAGCCTTTTGGATTGTTTATGAGAAAATAAATGAATTTTTTCTTGAAGAGGAGAAACTTGAATGTAAATGATGCAGTACAACAGGACAGTGGTTATTTTTTATACAAAAGAGCGATGCTATTTAGGAGTAAAAGTAATTGTTCCGTCGGGCTCTGGAACTCCAAGGGAAAAAGGTGTACAGAGTGAGGCTATCAGTTGAATGTAATTTTGCCTTAAACAACTATACGGATAAATATATTTCATGATCTGTAGCATAAGCAGCGGACAGTTTAAAGGGAAGATTTCAACAATATAGTATCAATAAGCACAGTCGATAGGTGACTGGCGGTAACTGTGTCGTGAAGTAGATGGCGTTATTTCTACTAGACAGGACCTCCTCCCTCTCCAAGTCGAACGGTTGACCTCACGGTTTACCATCACTTTTTCATCCAAAAATAAACACTTGGTTGCCTTATAGGGAAATTAAGGATGAATTAAAAGAAGGGTTCAAGCAAAGATATTAACCTTTCATATGTGAAAGACGAACTAAATCTATGCATTTTGGTGAAACGTTCATTCAAATCGGACATGTATTACTCGAGATATCAGCAAAAGAAGTT
>WURT03169016.1:0-19250 GCA_009936505.3 Holothuria glaberrima | reverse complement strand
ATAAGATAAATGTTGGTGATCTGTAAATGCAGCACTCCCTTTAATTGAAGGTAACCGGCACAAGTGCAAGAATTGTAGTAAAAGTAGGAAGAAATAAATTTCATTTCATGCAATTGTTTCTTCAGAGCAGCAGATATACACATGTAATAGTACCTGGTTTAAAATCATCCTGGTCAGCTGTCTTCCAAGGTTTAATGCTAGAATAGGCAACTTGAAAGAGCTCATTTTCACAAATGGAAAAGGAAACAAGGTGTTCGTAATGCGGGCAGTGTTATCTACAAAATTATCAGCTTTATAAGTAGATATTTGTAGCAAACGATGGCCCAACATCTACAAAAAGTAGCAGCAGAGATATCTTCAGCGACTTTGAGGACTCGCACAACTACCAGAACACATAGATCGTATGAGTATAAGTATCATCTTTTGCATTAGAAGCATGACTTACACAATTTGAGTATGGGTATGAGTACAACTCTATTGTAACCAAGTTGAACAGAGGCACGCATAACAAAGGATAAGAAAGAGTATGTAAGCTCGACTGAAATAACTATCTTTTAAAGTGTTAGGAACTAAGAAGGGATCCAGTTATGTGCCATAGCTTTAAAATGTGACCCCTTTCCTTTGTAATTCTTCCAAGTTTCAATTATGTTCCAGTTTCGTGCATTTAGCAATTTTTAAAATATGTCAGTTTCCTCCTGTGTTGGAGTGGACAGAGAAACAAAATCTGCAGGTTGAATAGAATATGGAAAAAAAGGAGTTAGAATGTCAGCTCCCTGTGTATACTGGTTAGAATTTAACGAAAAACTGCATCTAAGTATATGATCTAACTCTTTGCCTATGCCATTCGAATTAGTTCGGAAGGGGAGAGGAAGAAGATGGGGAAGAAGAGAGAGGGATTAATGTGCTATACATGACACTTAGGTTCCATATAACCCTTTGATATGGTGACAGAGAATCTGAATAGATAGTGAAGGTGATAAGGTGTAAGATGTAAGAGCTAGATAAAAGATTAAACTACTTTAATATTTCATGATCACTTCTGAAACGAATATTTCCTCAAGCTAAGTATACTCAACAAGGTTAGGTAGAATTATATGTTTAGGTATATCTGGTTTAAAGTTCATTGTCAATTTCCTAGTTATAAGCTTCCAGTCATCAAAATGTTGAAGTTAGCATAAATGTTTGAGTTGTATTTGAACTGTAAAGTATTATACTTTTATTTTAGTTTTGAGAAACAGCAGCTATAGGGCTAGCATCGCAACTTAAATATATATATATCCCTTCAGCAAAGCTTACTCCAGAATATGATTTTATTTAGTGTCCAAATTACTTCACTTCTGTGCTCCGTTTCTGTTTAATGTCTGATACCTCTAAAGGCACCCAAAGTTGGGAATATAGCCAACCTCCTCTTTCTCAATTTAGAAAGAACTTTTTTAATACAATTATGTAAACTCCAAGCAATATAGCCCAGCCCCAGTTCCGCCTCTTCGTATTGATTTTCCAGTGCGTTAGTAATTGATCTGCAGTACAGTGAGCAAAATATTACCCTTATCTAAAATCTCACGTCTCAATATATCATCAGATAGCATTCTCATTTGGATATTTTAGAAAGGAGCTTCTGGTGAACGGCTTATTTAGCACTAAGGACCGTCATCCCAGTCACATGAATAAACACATGGTGTTTAGAGTCAAACATTAGAAACAAAACCTGTATTTAAGGTGTAGGACATGTAATCTGTTTTGCGGTATCAGCACTTCAAAGTGAATTTATCCTGTACTTGCAATGAATAAATATGAGGAACATCAGCTGATACAAATAATGCATACTAATTATGAGTCAGTAGAACCGTAGCCTGGGCAAGATCCCTAGGTTGGCAGCTCATGGCACTAGCTAAGCGTAGCACCAAGTGGCGTGCCTACAGATAGTTGCTTCCCGGGAGAACCATTTCTTTTCCACCTGTGCTTGAGTGCCACTCTTCAAGAGGGTGCTGATGGGAGGGCTACATGTAAGACCTGGCTAAGATACAAAGTTTTGCTATCGTTTGTGAAGCCTTGAACTGATTTTATCTTTACAAATTTTTATTATTTAGTGCTGCTTGTCTTAATTTTTGGTTGGGCGTAAGTAAAGGGGTAATGTTTAATAGAAAGGAATGGCAGAAACACCATACTGTTTGAAATTTTGTGTCTTTGTGAGGTGGCTAAATTGCAAATTGACACAATCTTTGGGGTAAAGCTTCTTTAAGCATTGAATTCATTTTATATCAAGGAATACTAATTTTTAAGTGCGTTTTCTTTTATTTTGGTATGGTGTAAATGAGAGGAATGTTGCCTCAGGGGAGGGATGAAATGTTGCCTCAGGGGAGGGATGGAATACAAGAATTTTCGGATGTGACATGGCTTCAAAACAGTGGTGGTTCCCCAGTGTGGGCTACTCCGTATAGCGCCTTTAGAACGCTACTGGGGGGAACCAACAAGGTAGTCTAAGCATAGGATTTCAGACGGAATATGTTTTGTTTCGAAAAGTGTTGTAAACGGGTTTTGAAAATATTGTGATATTAATTGTTTAAAAATGCACTCCAGTCTCCTGCTTTCGGTCTACAACAACCTCTTTCTTTTGACCTTCTTTGGCCCTCCCTCCCCCAGTTCTTTTCTCCGGTCGTTCGATCTCTAGATCATTCCCTCTTCTCCTTCCCCTTATTTTTTTTTTCCTTTTTTTCCTCCCTCAAAATTTCCTTCGTTTGCACTTCCCGCTTTCCTTCATTTCGCTGACTAGTGCAGGATTTTGCCGACCGCCTTGGTGAACGGGGTGTCAAACCACCTACACCCCCTCTACCGACGTTTCTGCTTGCAATTCTTTTATGAATTCTTTGAGTCTTTTGATCTTGTCCGTTCCGTAGAGAGCTTCATCCTGTTCATCCTCTGGAAAAGACCGACTGGTTTGTAAAATGTATGAAGCAGCCAAATATTCTTCAATATATTCATGATGAAACTCCAAGCGCGAAAACTTTAAGTTTGATAAAGAGTCTTCAGTCAATTTTAGAAAACCGACTTTATGGCCAGCGGTGACGTATTTTTCACCAATTTCTTTTATCCAAATGTTGTGTTTCTTTTCGCTTTGCTGAAGATTGTCTCTCATGGCAATCTTTCCAAGAATTTTCTCAAGATCGGAGAAATCCTTTTCTGTATATGATGGATTCTTATTTAAATATCTTTCTTTCATACATTCTACTACAGTAATCATCAATGTAACCACGGTAGATGTATTCTTGTCTTTTAGGCGATGGTCAGCCGCAGCATATGTAGAGGCTAATATATGCACCATCAATTTGACGAGAAGCGGTGAACTTGCGAAATCTTTTAAAATATTGTTCTTCTGAAAAAATTCTTGTACGCGTTGGGAAACCTTATTATCTTTCTTAGCTGTGTCTTGATTAGGTGTGCTGTCGTTGCAGGAATTGATTGGCGGTATTTTAGCCGATGCTTTTTTGTCCTTCGTCTCAGCAAGATTCATGTAATATGAACTGCAACCTTTTACATAACTGGCAAATTGTGTTGTAGAAAAGCCAGTCATTTCGACTTTAAAGTGATGTTTTGCATCATCCAGGATAGAAGCACAATCAGCTTCGCGGGATGACACCCATAGATGTAAGTTTTGGTACCCTTTGTCTGGCTCAAGTTTTAATAATGTCCCTATTGTAACTGGACTTCTTACGTTCCGCTCTGTCTCCTTTTGTGTTCTGTTTCTTTTCACTTTCTTAAATGATTTGGTTTTGTCTTCAAGTCCATCAAGTATGACAAGACAATTGGTGTCTTCCGCCCTTAAAATTGAGTCAATTTCTTTACTTTTGATGTCTTTTGTCTGAAGAATTTCTTTCTTAACAAATTTCGAAAGAGGTATGTCTTCTTTAACTTTTTTAAGGGGGATGTAGATTAGGACATGGATATTTTCTTTATCTTCGATCCATTCGTGAATAATATGCTTCAAAAATGTTGTCCTTCCGTCGCCGTGTTCGCCCGTAAAGATTACAAATTCTTGTTCAGAAAATTTTGTATCTGTTCGCATTTTATCACTGGAAATTTGGGGAAAAGTATCGCCGCCCTCACCTGTAACATTGCAAAGACTTTCTGTATATAGAAGTGCAATGTCAATCTCATCAGCCCACGGTATCGGCTTTAGAAAACAAACCCTTTCTTTCCGATAGCAGTCTTTCAGCTTTGTAACTAGTTTCGTAACTGTGGAAGAAGAAAACTTTATGCGGAATGATTTTTGAGTTGTATGCTTTTGATGCTACAACTTTCAACACCATAACACTTTAACGTCATCAATGAGAAAATTGAGAACATTTTACATCGGATTAAAAGTTGTGAAATATTTTTTTTGGGTTTATATTTGAGACATTTGTCAATTCATGTATCATTTACCTGTATTATTTCAAAGGAAAATAATGTTATTTGCGCAGTTTCAGGTCGAAAGTAGTGTCGCAAAACATTGCTATAGAATTTAAGTCAAGCGCCTTCTTTCTACATTTTTTTGCATTAAAGCAAAAATAAAACAAAAGCTTTTAACCTTGAGTCATCGACTCATCTTTATCAGAGTCCAAGAGCTTACGTCCACTAAAGTATTCCTAGTAATAACGCCTTTACCTTGAGGCCTAGAAACCTCTTTTCGGCCCATAACTGTTCCTAGGTAACCGCTGCTTAATATGATTAATATTGCCAACATGACAGTTAAGGACAAAATCATATCTTATCCTAAATATTTTGATGCAAAGGGTTCACTGAAAAGTCACTATCTAACTTTAAAATAGGATTTTACATCAAACTCAAAGCCCACATATTCTATTTTTGAGGTTGCTTTTTCGACCAGTGTTAGAGGTATGACGAATAAATTCTGCACTCTGTATTCTGCATTATTAACACCAGAAGCACAGGTACGCACTTAAATAAGGGAGCAACCTGTCACCAGTCCGGAAGAAACCCTCGAAGGAGGGTGCACAAAAAACCTCCTTCGAGGGTTTTTTTTTTTTTGCACATGGGGGCCGCCATTATCCACAATGCATTTCACCGGAGCCATACATATACTGTGTGCGGCGCACTCAACATCAAAAAAGGGAAAAATTTTGGTCTTAGGGGTACACGAACTTGTATCAATATGTTAGCTTTACAAATTTTAAACGCTTTCAGTGAGGGGGATTTTTTGCCCACCGCGGAAAATTTATAAAAAAGACGAGAAACAAAACGAGTCTGTAGGTTTCAAACGCATACCAGACGTTTACATATACCGCAACACTGTGCAATATTCGCTAGCTTCAATGCATCACTTGCCAACGCCGTACGCTTTAAACCCCACGAAGTTTGTATTGCAAGATGTACACTCTGTATTTACTATATGCGCAACGTTCAGGAACTTGGCGTACGTATGCAAGCACTGTAAAGGCCGCTACGTTAGCTAGGTCTAGTATATGTGAACGCCATGCATGAGAAATATTTGTGTGTTCAGATGTGTTTTCACTATCATCGATCATTATGGTCACAGACTGCAGCGGATTTGCCTCGCTGATGAACAGTTTAAAGGGAGTCTTAACAGGTAAAGGTACACTATTTATGCTTCGTATACTACATAACTACTCTCACTATAACTTCTGTGGTCTGGGTTGTTTTTCCCTGGCCACCGGTTGATTTTATTCCACCCCATGATAGGCGGCAAGCAGTCTTGACTGCCAGCAACACGGATAGCCTGTGATTTAGGTCATCTTTGATATATAAAAACGATAACACACAGTTTGTCATCCTGCACAATTCTATACACCGGCCTAACGTTTAGGCCTAGGTCAGTTGAAATCCTCTTTATATTTAGTCTGAGCTTTTTTATTTTGCAAAGAGCAGGCTTACAGGTGTAAATCTCACCCATGTGGTGAGGCAAACACAACAGTCTAAAAGAAGCTGGGCATATACTTTTCACATTTGAAGTCTGTAGTATTGCACGCAGTAAATTTGTCTCAGCGTGCCTATTGGCTGCACGTAACCTATAATTGAAGCCAGTATTGTCAAGAAACAGTAAACATTGCACGCAAAAGTAGTATGTTCCGATTGACGCGTACGTCTGTGCCTACAGTGAATCGAGTCGAACTTAGCTAAATAAGTCATTGGATCTGTACGTTGGTACTGTGAAAGAAACGACTGGGTATACTCTAGTCAAGTAAACAAAAAAAAACGAGCCCTCGAACGAGGGTTTCTCCCGGACTGGTCACTCCGTAAATGATAAACCTTTTTTTTTTTTTTTAAAAATAACGAAAACAGACCATATCTTATAGCCTGTGTAGGGATAATTTCAGGCACTTACACAGGCTCCTGACCTATTTACAGATGTAATTTACATTTTAATAATAATCTTAAGAGGTCAGATATATGTGAGCGTTTCCTTTTCTGTAAACGACAAATGAATCTCGGACCGTTTTACTTTCTTTTTTAGTTAATACTGACCTAGAAAAGAAGGAGAAGCAGTTTTATGACAGAAGCCTCCTTAAAATTTCAAAACAGTGATCTCATTTAACAAAATTTGTTACTCTACGTAAGGATTTCTTCTTTTTAATTATGAAACATTTTCTCGAGTTAGCTTCATCTCAGTTCGAACATTATTCATTTTGTCTTTGAAGCTAGAACGCAGTACACATGCACAATTTCAAAGGAATGCTTTTGGGGGTAGGGGATTTGTTTGCAAATGACAGTTCAGATTATATCACGTCGTTGCTTTTGCTTCACAACCACGTTCGCCACAGTCTACCAGTCCTACTGATGCCGCAAAGCAAAAGTTTGTGTACGGTGGCATGCGCTAGTTGTTACAGTTGTGCGTAATTTGGCAACAACCTTGCCCCCAAGTAGCAGTCTGCTTAAACAGTATTAGTTGTCGCACAGCGCAGATTACTGAATTGTAATTGGGAAAGCTTTACGGATTAATGCTTAAAATTTGTAAGATTTGTGCCACGATTACTCGAAATCATTGTCAAAGTATTGTCAAGCCTGTACCATGGTGGGCTTAAGCTGCAGTCTGGGCATGGGCCAATTCGTGTTTTGGCCTATCTCACATGGGCACACTGGGTTTACTTAAAAGCTGCATATATATGTCGGCAAATATGGGTATAAAACAGGAAAGCGTATTTTGTTGCCCAATGCCAAAATATGCTATTTTATGTTTGCATACTTTGTACCATCAACACCTCAAGATTCCATGATGCGACGCCAGTAAAGTCACCGAGTATGTGTGACAGTATACAGTTTTAAGTTTGCAGTCTCAATTCTTTGGAATTTAGGGATATATTTTAGGACAGCAGCCAGTAACAAACTGTCTGGAGAACAAATGTTCATGTTACCAAAATAAGTTAAACATACTTTTGAGCAAAATTGACATGGTTCCCTCAATGTATTTTCCGTTTTCGTAACCACTTCTTCAAAAACAGATCGTTTTTTTTTTTTAACCACGAACATGTAAGTTAACGCACTTTTAGTGAGAATTATTGTCACAGGTCCGTATTTTATGTTCTTGTTGTATGCTGTCCATATAGCTTGAAGCGGGGAACTTTGTAATTGTTGGCAAGGGAACGGGAGAACTTAGGAATGGGAAGAAAATGCAAGAACATGAGGGTGACAAGAAGCACAGAAGGCCTGAATTAGGTGGAGACAGGAAGAGAACAGAGACAAAGAAGGTTTTGAGGGCTAGGTGAACGTAGGTGTATTGAGAGTATCCTGAAGTGGCTACATCTGTTTGAAATGGGAAAGATTTAAAATAATATCCGACGGAGCCCAGCTGGATGAGCGTTTTTTTTTTTTTTTTTTTTTTTTATGGTTGGAGAATCAGAGACTCTAAACCTAAAACAGAGGACAAGTAATCGTATGGGAGTATAGAGTAGACGATGTTCGGTTGAAGTGACTACACCGATAACTATACATGTGTTTTGTGTCCACCATCTCAAGAATGACGGCTGGGAAATTTGGAGATGGAAGTAATAATTATTGCAAAAGAAAACCGTACGGCGCCATGTCGTTTGTGAGGTTTCAGTGTATATTTGGGGAACCACGTGACGAAACCAAGTTTGATTAACGGAGGTTGCTCTTAATTTCGTATTTAAGCGTACTAAAACTGCCACAAAGGTTGAAATGCCTTCTTACCTAACTCATTATCCGGGGACAACAACTGAAACGAAAAAAGGATACCGTATACGTAAAAAACAAAAAAACAAAATCAAATTATTGCTCATTAATGAGTCTCAGAATATTCTATTTGAGGAAACGGAAGTTTCTACTCTTATGTTAAAGTAAACGATGCCAAGTAATAAAACGGAGAGGTAGGAAGTACCTGTGCTGAAATGTAAATCATAACGTAAATATACAAAGTAACGGCGTCAAGTTCAATATGTAGATGACCGCAGTTGTTAAAACTATGTTATCATCTTGTTACAAAGATACAATGACTAAAACATAATCGTAAGACACAGTTAAGCTAGTGTTATGAATAAAAAGTATAGGACCTTGTGCAATGAAACAAGGGTAGTATGGATGACATTCTTGAATAAAAAAATAAGTGAGGCCAGTGATGTACTAATGAGAATAATAAATGAAGCACACGCCAGCATATGCTCTTTCTTTTTTGCTGGGAGAGGGTGTTTGTTGGGGATGAGGACCAAACTTTAATGGGTTTGCATTGTAAGTGAATTAAGCTTGCTTGGAAATGTTGGGGTCCACTTACAGACAAATGTTGTTCTTCATCTCTTGGACACTGCAGTTCTGTCACCCCTGCAAAGAATATCATCAAATTCATTTTCTCAAATAGTCACATACGGCATTTGATGTTAGGAAACACGTTAGCGGATGATGTATCTACAATTAAAGATTCGTATTCTCGTTTTTTTTTTTTTTTTTTTTGAATAGAAAGCACGTAACCGTAAAATGAAGAAAGCGTTCATTTTATTAAGTAATGCAATCCAAATCATTGTAAAGTACGAGCTAGAATCGCCCTATTCCTTTCTTTGCGGCTACCCATGTAGTTCATATAATACACATAGTAGCGATTCTTACTTGTATTCCTGATATTCCGGCGTCTGTGTAACACACACAAAACAGGAACTACCGTCATAAGTAACAGAGCGGCTAGTACTGATGCAATAACTGTAGGTAACAGGGATTTTTTCGACGTTGATTTTACACCAGGAGGTAGGTTTGCCAATGTTGACACGTGACACTGATCTGTTAGAATAATGAGCGTAAAGGAAGTTCTTGTTTAAGTCACTTTTCTCTGTCCCATAAATATGGGTATTTTTAGGGCTGCGAATGTTATCTTACTCAAATCTCCTGTTTCCCTACTACTGTATAGACATGGGCATATTCGTGTTTTATGTACAATGCGTGTTTCAGATGCGCTTACTTTACATATGAAACGATACGAATAACGTAAACAAAGACTTTGTATTACGACTTCTAGAAATATTTTTAGATCAGGTTCTGCATATTCATACCTACGTCGCACTCAGTGGCGTACGCAGGGGAGGGTGGGGGCATTGGGCTATCCCCCTCACTGATGTCATTTTATTTTTTTAGTTCCTGAAAATACGTAAAATTTTAACACAATTTTTATTTCAAAATGTAATATATGCGGCATCTAATTGCATGTAAGGACACCTAATTTTTCAAAAGATTTCAAAGGGGAGGGGAAACCCTCCCCTTAGACCCCTCCCAAACTTCGCGGGACCAAACTTTTGCGTTCGGCATCCTTTCGACAAACCGTCGGTTCTGCCCGGCCTCGGGTTGCTGGATCCATAACGGAAATTTGGTAGTGGCGTACACGGGCGGAGGGGGGAGGATTGGGCAATTGACCCCCTCTCTGATGCTAATATTTTTTCTTTAGTACCTTAAAATACGTAAATTTTTTAACACAAATTTTATATTAATGCAGCATTTGTGGCACCAGATTGCATGTAGGGACACCTAATTTTTCAAAAATTTTCACCACTCCTCTCCTTAGACCCCTCCCACTGATGCCATTTTTTTTCTTTAGTTTCTAAAAGTACGTTAGTTTTTAAACACAAATTGTACTTCAAAATGCAGCATACCTTGCACTAGATTGCATGTAAGGACACCTTAGTTGTCCCCCTCCCCTCAGACCCCCTCCCAGACCGGCAATCACACAAAATACTGCAAGCCCCTCCCCCCCCCCTTGAGAGAAATCCTTGGTACGCCAGTGGCTGCACTCTACCTTGACGTTGAGAAGGCAAACTTTGAGAACGCCTTTTTTAAGTTAAGCTTTGCACATATCGGAAGTCGGTGTTAGTGGCCTCAGTTCTATCAGTGAGCAATGCACTAACGTATGTTAATAACGCAAACCCAAAATTCTTGTGCTTACTCATGTTTCTAATTTCTCCCTCCAACTGGGCTGACTACTTTTCAAAACGAAATTACCTCATGTTCTGCGACAGAAAATACATACGCGCTCTTCGGATGTGTAAAAGTCGTTTACCGCCTTTACGGAATCGGTATCCACCCTCATGGTGGTTGAGGTTGAGGTTGAGTTGATGCTTGTTTTTGCAATTATTTCAAAAACCATTACATGGAGCTAGTCACCGTCCTAAGGTTACCAATACTTCTGCTATAGACTAGACTTTGACACTTTCCTGGTATTAACATAATTTGTGAAATAATCTGTAGTTCTGTTTTACGACGTGAATGCTCATCGTTTCGACTATACGGGTTTCTTGGGCCTTGAAGCTCGAGTGGGATAATGTGAGCTTGAACCGCCAGGCACAATGAGCTTAGACCGTCCGACGTACCCTCCAACCCGCAGATAACCACGGTTAACCAGAAATTGGTAAACATAAAACAAAGGGAGACCGCATTTTTACCTTGTCTGAATGACATGCCACTTAAAGGGGCTTATTGAGTTGGTTCACAAAATTCGTGATTTTTTTCACACCTGTCGAGATTTACTCACATCTTGATGGTAAATGATCAAACAAACAAATTCTGCATGTCTGACTCACAACTGAAGTGGCAATGATAGGGTAATTCATGATTAAAATGATTTATTACAAATTCATGACCAGACACTTTTAACCATTTGGTAGTAATCATATGTAACTCCTGTTCACAAAAACTACCATATCTCACATTTTTGTAACTATAGAAAGTGTAACATTAGTAATGAGGCTAATTAAAAAGCATTGTCATACAATGTTATCCTTCAAACTTGTCACAAAAATAATTGGTATCACCTCAAGGAGCCCCTTTAGGCATTTAAGGAAAAATCTGGTGTCATATCGAAGATGATTTCTGAAGCAGGAGGGGTTAAATTCCATCATAAGAGAGATCACAACCTCGGGCCACCGCTTAGTGGTCTCAAGCATTAAACTGAAGAACTCAAGATATGGCTTGCACTGAGGTTTTCAGTTTTATAGGAAAGCGGGTTTGAAAGTGTTCCAGGCTACAGGTCATTTTTACATTAGCTCGGGCCATAAATTTATTAAACTAGCCAGGACGTAGCTCAATACCATGTTTTCCGCTTAAAGATTTAGGCTCTTTGAATCTTTTACGGCCTTGTTAGGCCATGTCGTGGATTGCACATGACCCACAGGCTGTCACTTAGGAGCCTACACTCCCCGACAAAAAGTAATGAAACAAACGCTTATTGTCCGTTACGTGATCACTCAAAATTTTTCAAGCTGGAATAGTTCACAATATTGAAAAGAAAGAAGGGTTTTGTTAAAAATCTTTAGAGAATAAGTCTCATTTGTTTTTGGGGATCTCTCTCCGACAAAAGTTAATGAAACAAATTCCCACTCTCCCTATAATCTTGACTCAAATTTGTTGCAGCTGGAATAGGGTATAACATTGAAATTAGGGAAAGGGTTTGAAGAAAAAATCTTTAGCAAGTGAGAGTTATCACAGTTTTGAAGATTTTGTTTCATTTTTTGTCGGGACTTGTGGGTTATAAACACTGTAATAGATATGTGAATCCTAGCGAAATAATAATAATGGCAACTTATATAGCGCAATCTGCCGAGGCCTCAAAGCGCTGTACAATAAAAGTTAAAACATCAAACAAATTCAGAACCAGTACAAAAATTAAAATCAAAGTAACATTAAAAAATGGAAACTTAAAAAAAACAATAGACAATTAAAACAAAAGAAAGCAAATTATAAAAGAATAAAACAATAGAATAAGAGAATCAGAAGTAAACCCTTAAAAATGGGAACACAAGAAAGGAAATATAATGTAAAGAATAAGCTGTAAGACATTAAAAAGGGAAAATCCTAAAAACTAAAAAGAAAAAAAGTAAGTACTTGCTCACAGGATTCCTTGTGGCTAATAGAAAAAAAGGTTACTGGAAGCTTGCTAATTTACCCCGACCGTCTCGCATACTTCAACTGTTCAGTTGTCTTTAGACTGATGCCTTCTCTTTCAGGAATAAAGGAAACGTTTCATTTTAAACCGGGACAAAGGAACACCAGTAAGGAGATGGCGCTGATTTGTCATTTGATATCGATAGGCGCATCTAAACTTATTAAATATCACACCATTTACGGTTTCTAGCCCAAGATTGAGCCCAAGCACTTTATGCAACCCCGGTTACATAGCGGGGCAGGATACTACGTGGAATAAAAGGCATGCAATGAACTGTAAACTTACTAGCCTATTGTGTAACCTCTTTTGGCCTAAAACTATCCTATTGGAACAATTGAATGTGACACGACTCATTCCTATTCACAAAAAGTACTCTCAATCAGAGCATACAAAGTATCCTCGTATGATATCACTCATTTACCGTTAGTTGGATATAAAGGTCTTTGTAAACAAAACCCCCAAGTTTATAATTAAAAAAAAATGATATCAAGCAAACACTTTCCCTCCTTATAGCTCTCAATACTAAAGATTTGGGTTGACCACAGAGAACCAATTCTTCCGCGGTTATCTGTTGCCCGAAAGTTTTAATTTCGTATTTGTTAGTTGGCGTTACAATAAAAATACAATATTTGACCGTCAATCGTCAATCCTCAATACGTACTGTTTACAGAGAGTTGTTAGATATTAATTTGAAAACTAATTGTTTCTCTTACCTTGCAATACTTTGATCGTCGATACCCTCGATTGCAAAATATACAATGGGTCTTCGGCACTGCATTGGAGAACAATTTCAGCTCCACAAAGTTCCATTATTTCAAAATCTAGACGGAGAGAACTATCCCAAGTATCAGCAGATATATTGTTTTGTGTTATCTGTGGTGGATACCTAATGACGCTCATCTCAGTTTGATGTACTATATTCCATTTCAAATGCACTTTGGGCCTGGAGTTTTCCACTTTACACGTGACTGTGCCCGATTTATTTGACTGAATAATGTCACATCTCTTGCATAAAGGGCAAAGGTTTATGAGTGGGCAAGGACGATCTGGAACAACTGAAACCATGAAAACCATGAAAAAGTGGCCTGTATTGCCCTGTAACTGTTTATTGCCATCACACGTAAAACAAAATACTCTGCGATCCCCATTTAAAAAAATTGTATTAAAGTGCTGTATACTGTAACAAAGTGTTTATAAAACAATTCCATCCGTACCGATAGCTACCATCACCTTCATCTACATCAATCATATAAAAGCAAAAATAGTTCGTCTTTTAACTTTATAATTATGCCCATATTAAGATACTTATGGAACACTTGCACAGTACATACGCACAGTCGACCATATGTAATGAGCCAACTTATAAATTTTATAAAGGTAATTTGTATCTGAAAGCCTTACGTGACTGGTTATAGTTAATTGTGACATCACTCCCTTACTCATTTACTCACTCATTAATGTTTTGCTCATATTGGGTCTCATTAAAAACTTTTTTCTTGCAAATATGGCTTTTTGTAGACTACTAAATACCCTAACAAAAAAGGTTTGTCAACCTTTGTCCTTATTTACTCGTGATAACACGTGAAAACAAAAGAAATCCCACGTGGTGTTGGGTGCAAACCTGTGTATTTGGATCCCCCTGGACACAGGTTTGACACAGGTTGACACACCTTTCCTGCCTCTAATTTATGCCACAGGTTTTGTCTCAGAATACTTTGTTAACACTGGTTTAAATTACCACAAATTTTGCATGTAAAACCTGTAAAAACCTGTGGCAAACCTGTGTGGTAGCAAAGTGTGGCAACTGGCCAACCTGGGTCAATGCCACGGGTAAACACAAGTTTTTCTGCAAAATACTTATGATTACCCATGGCAGACACGTAAAAACCTGAGGATTTGAATTAAATTGCCACACGTTTATTTGTTCACCACCATCACTACACTCTTTAACAAAGAATGGTGCGTTCTTGCAGAGACACAATTAAAACTATATATAATATGAGATAGTGAAAGACAGGGGTACCAAATTACGTCCTTATGTATTTAAATGATTTATCTGCACAGAGATCTTCTATGTTTCACCTTTGGAAACAATAATATTTCTTGCTAAGAAATGTATTTTTCATTAACATATAACGTTTTTAAAAGCTGAAATGAAAAACAACTTGGTTCATACCCTCACCCTTGCCAAGAACTTACTTGTTATGTTAACAGTGACTTCCACTTCCTCAGGAGACCCAACTGAATCAAACGTAACGAGATCATAAGGCGTCTCATGCACAATTCCAGCATTCAGGATTACCAGAGCACCTGACACCCTAATATCATAGCTGTGCTTGTACCATACCGGAATATTCTTAATTCCATTTTCGAGGCTTCCCACGAGGTCTTGCTGACTTGCTTTTCCCTTGTACCAATATAAATCAGTTACGTTTCCTTCTATCTCGCATGGGATTGTATAGTTTGTGCCCTTTTCAACTGCAACGGCATCAGGGCACGAAACAAGTGCCGCTATTTGAAGAATGTGTTAAAAATGTTATCCAATATTTTGTGATGGAAGCATTTTTGTACCTACAAAACCATTATTCATACATAAAGAACAACAGCCAACGCAAATAAAAAAAAGAGTTATTTCATTTTCAGGGACGAAATCCCTGCTTTATACCGTAGTTTATGTTTTCTTGATTTAGAAAAGTCATCAACTTGCAACTTATGCGACACTCATAACTCCTATAATGCATTAAATATAAGGAAAGCTATTAAGGAAATCTAAAAGTGATACTGAATGGTAGTTTTTTTTTAATTTGCTAATAAATTTAGTTTCGGTCTGTGCCGTAATGATGCAAATTAAAAAAAAAGGAAAAAAAAACATTTACCTGGAGATAAAACATTAATCTTTGTCAAAAGAACGAAACTTGCAACTTGCGAGGTGAGCGATGAGAATTTCAAAACTGGCTTAGGGTTCTTACAGCAGGCTTGATTTTAAATATAAACATCTAGATAAGTTTTGACTGTTATTCAATATCGGTACCCAATTTTAAGCTACCGATAGTAAAGAACAGCTATTAACTTACCAATACAGAGAAATGACATTCCGTAAGTTGCAAAGAGGATATAGGCACTCCATGTAGGTCGTGCAAATATACCTCCTTATTTAAGGATTAGTTTAATTAATGCCACTTACATTTTTTTGCGTTTAACATCAAGAGAAGAATAACACTCGGAAACCAAGATGAATTCATCTTCCAAAGTACAAATTTCCTGCACGGTGATGGTGAGTGACAAAACAAACGATAAAAGAATTTTTAATAAATCAGAGTATAAGTTTAGAAACCAAAAACAAGCAAAGCTTTGCTGAGATCGACAGACCGCCTTGTTCTGTGACGAGCACTGGCATACTGTATGCCGGCCCTCGCTCTCCCCTTCACAAAAGGTATATTGGTGTTATTGTGGGAGAAGCAACAAGTACCGTCAAGATTTAGAGTCAGTCATCCAATTTGTGGAGTCCCTCTGTCCTATTTGAATTCACACAATTTACTTCGGACTATTCAGTGGTTTTTCTCGAACTTAAATTATCAGTTTGCTACCGTAACATTAAGTCTAACGTACATTCCAAACCCACCGATTCTCATAACTAACTTTTGTATCCATCCAACCATCCCAAATCCTGTACCAAATCCATCCCATACTCTCAACTTTTGAGGGTCAGAGGGATTTTTTTCGAGATATTCTGATTTTTCGACAGCTTCCAAAAATACAATAATAATTCTTTGAGAAACGTCAGTATTTCTCTTAAATCCTCTCTGACGCTCTTCGTAGATTCAAGGTAAAAACAGCGCGGAGGCGTTGACTTAGAAGACCAACACGTCTACCAATCTACGCATCTCCTTGGTAATTCCATATCACCCATCGGTACGCCTTATCACACGTGCCTTATACAAGAATGCAGAGATCCTTCTGCAAGACCCTTCAACCCGTGACCTTTCCCACGAACCACCCATTACGGCCTTCAGAGTTGAAAAGAATATTGTCAGTCATTTAGTTCGAGCTTCCCATCCACTACAGCATACTGAAAACACCAAGTAACATTCCCGTGTAATCGCAGTAGATGCAACACATGCCCAGTGGTTCGCAAAACAGCCTCATCAACATTTTGGGTCCTAACGGTAACAGATTCACTGTTAACCAACACCTTACCTGCACTTCCACGAATGTGGTTTACATTTTAGTTTGTGGACGTTGTAACTGTCTGTATGTGGGAGAGTGTCACGTATAGAGGGAGTTATCTGGAAATTTTAGTGTTTTTTCACCTGCTACTTTTAGTTCCCCGCGATTTGAGATGCTTGGGATGCATGGTTACGTAATCCATTGTTAATTGCTGGGGTGTGGGTTTGATAATGTAAAGCAGTTGCTTTCCATCCGGCAACCACGTCGCCACGGTACTGTCGAGATCGATCAAGTTCCTCGCTACTGAGAGCGGATATATTCTTTAAACAAGGCAATGAGTTCTTAACGAAGAAATTTAGATACAGAGATCTAAATGTGTTACTGGATTTTGAGATCCAAACTACTTTTTATACACATCACTCGTTATTGAGAACAAGTGTGTGTGTTGTACTGCATTGAGGCAGTAGGAGCTCGATGAGTATCTGGTTTGGTTGAAGGCGAAACCCAGTTTAACGTGGTTTTGGTTTTTCTGTTTTTTTTTTTTCCTGGTTCTAGTATGTCGGTTAAAGCTGAAAACTCTGAGGGGTGCATGTGTTATCGTACCAGGTGTGGCTTGTATGTGGCGGACGTGGAAAATATTCCACCACGGGTTGTCTGACGAGTAAGACTACGCTAAGCCCGGCAAAGACTTCTACTTCGTCGGCCGAGTAGGCATGCCATCATGAACAGTCACCCAGTGTCAGGGAGTATTTCAGTACTTGGGCGACCCCCCCCCCCCAGTGTATTCGCTAAGGAATTTAAGAACAATTAGAAATGCGTCAAATTTTGATCTGAAAGGAAACTGAAAGCAAGCGTCTACGTACGTTATTGTTTAAAGGAAATCTGAAAGCAGGCTTCTACTTAAATATGTGCTATGGTTAAAACGAAATCTTAAAGAAAGGATTAACTCATCATTTTATTATTATACAAGAAAGAGCTCTGAAAGCAAGTATTTACTCATCATGTCATTATCATTGAAGAAAGAACTCTGAAAGCAAGAATATGTAAATAGACTCAAGAAGACTTAACATACTGTGTTTGGTAATTTGTTGTGTCTTGTGACCCAACTGTATCGTCATAGCAAGTCATGTACGTTACCTCGCGACAGAGAGACCAAACGTCGCCTCGCTGACCGAGTAACTGAACACCTCAGGTCTATCCAACAAAATGTTTAAGACCGTGTGGACAGAGGGTTGCGAGCTTCATGATAAGCCGGTTTTCGGCAGTCAAAAGATCACGGCCGGAACCTCCACCCATTATAGCTGCGGTGACGGCCAGGCCCTTTATTGAACACGGTGACGGGGGATTGAAATGTGTGGCTACCGGATAACATTAGCCCTTTTACGTAAGTTGAGTGATGGCATCAGGCAGTTTGAGTCTCCATTAAAAAAAATTAACTTTGTCATGCAACACCCCAATAGCCTTTATTTAATCACCAAAGTAAAGCCAACAAAAAGATCTCTCGAATAGAACCATGGGGGTGCATGGTGATTTTTTCATTTGTAAAGTATTTGTTGACATTCAAAAAAACAACCAAAAATATCAAAAAATGCTAAAAATGACGTCATAATAACAAAAAAAAATGATCCAGGCATTTAGAAATATCCCACCCTACTCATTTTTTTTCTGAATATCCTGGAACCTTAACAAACACCATGAGAGAGGGATAAATATTAAAAGCAGGGAGTTTAGAGATATTTTAAACAAATTATCAAAAATGCCTTATCTTCGGACAAAATCCGTAATTTCCAAGCCAAAACATCCGACCAAAACAAAACAATCATAGCTCCACAACGAAAAGCTGAAGTTTTTAATTCAAATGCCAAAATGTCCATTTCAAGCAAACCAAGAAGTATGAATAAATGACAAAGCTAAGGTAAGTTAAAGAGGCTTGAAGATGTAGACAAGTGCCATGTTCAAAAATGCTTCAGTTCCAGTCAAAAGTCTGCATTTTTAACCCCAAAATCCCCTCCCAATATCCAAATCTATTACCCACAACCCGCCCTATGTCTTTTTCATTCACTAAAATGTTCATTACGAGCTACCGCACAAGTTCCAGTCCGTGCCATTCAGAGCTTTCTTTGTTTACATTTCACCCACGATATGTGTGTGCAATGTGTACGCAGTTCAGTGTACTATAGTGTACAGTATACTTCAGTGTAATATACGCCTATGTGTGGGCAGTTCGTCATGAAATGTTAAAAATAAACAAGGGGTGAAATGAGCACATCTTTCTCAATTTTAATCTAATTCCCTTGCATTTGGTATCAAATGAAAGAGAAAACTATGCATAACAATTACTTGCACCATAAAATACACAAACACCGTACCTTATTAGCATATTTTAGGTAAAACATTATTGCGTCATTAAATTTCATATCTGCATGCATAATGTTATTAATTTTCATAGATAAAATCTTTATTCGAATTCCCCATCTTTGATCTTTCCAATGATATCTGGGTTTTCATTTACAGAGAATATTCTTCTAACTTATAATTAGAATTACTGAAAATATTCCTCCTTAAGTTTACACACTGAAATCAGGTTACTGAGAATGTTAAGCTTAGACTCTATTTCACGGAATTTTAGTGGCAAGAAAATATTTGTAAACAGCGTTACATAAGTACATAAGAAGCGCAGTACATAACGACCAGG
>WURT03168994.1:0-10523 GCA_009936505.3 Holothuria glaberrima | reverse complement strand
AGAACTAAGTTACTGATCATTTGGATCAGATACCCTTGAGCATGCATGAATTGTGATTGCTTAATTGAATAAAACAAGTTGTAACTGTTTATTGTCTGTGTGAATATCCCCTGAAGTGCCTAGCCTATATACAGTATTTCTTCAGAGCACTTTATTTATGCTTGAATGTGTTTGTTAACACAAGATGTGCATTGTTCACAGAGCAGATCTTGTGGGTCAACAAAAGTACTGGTTCAGTCAGTAGTTTGCTCAGTTTCATTACGTTCAGCAAGGAAGTGCCCATTAGACTCTTGTCTAGGTTCTTACTTTGTTGTGAGCCAAAGAAATTTCATCCTGCACTGCTGGAAAAGACCTAACATTTTCAATGGGTCATGGTGCTTGAGTAGCTATATGTTTACATTTAGACCAGTGTTTCCACTCTGATCTCACACTCTGGATGAAGGACATGATGTCCAGCAGATAATATGACCGTACCATTGTATTTGAAGTTCAAGATTAGTGCCCACAGTTTTGGGTCAACATGGTGAATGATCAACACATAAAGAGCAGATTGTGTACCCTTTTCAAGATCCAACTTTTCATTGATCCAACTTTGTCATGGTCTTAAAGTCACAGGATTTACTCTAACTGGTATCAATTTTAACGCAAAAATGCAGTCACCCCATTCAGAGTATGCCCCGTTACTCTAGTTTATGAATGGCCTATTTCTATCTTGTGACAGTATTTTTGTCAGTGAATTGTGAAATTTAAGGAGAATTTCTCCTTGCTTTGCATATTGTTTGTGGTAGTTATGTTCAAAACGTCTTCAGAGGTGCGCCAGTAAAAGGAGATTTGCAAGAGATTGCTGATTTTTCAAAGCAAATTTTTGGGGGACTGCCTATTACTGTACCTTTAAGTTTAGACTATGAACCAAATTTCCAAGCAAAGAGTTTAACATCATGCAGTTAATGGTTGGTTTGATTTGTTTAGTTGGATTTATGCTTTCAATAAATTGTTCCTACATATATACTTAATAGTTTTACATACATTTATTGTCTTACAGGGTTTGCCGAAGCTTGTTTCAAAAGAGCAACAACAATGGAGATTCCCAAAAGCGGTTTTCTTCTTTTCTGCCTCTTTGGAGAATTATTTGGTTTTATTCTTTTCTTACAAGGCTTCCTTCCATTTAGACATTCCATTCCCGGATATTCAACCTTCCTTGATGCTCCAAAAGAACCTTCAAATAATGACTTCCAGCCAAAAAATATGGAGCAATATATACATACCTTGGAAATGAAGAATTGGAGAAAACAGGCTCACCATGTGGGAAAGAGGTCAACCGATGAAGAAGCCCCTGCCCCTACCATAGAACCTGTGATTGGAAGAGTTGTAATTATGTTAATTGATGGCTTGAGGGAGGATTTTATATTTGGCCCAAAAGGTGTTAATCATATGAAATTTACAAGGAATCTAATAGACAGAGGACAAGCCCGCAGCTTTGTAGCTAGGGCTCAACCTCCAACAGTAACCATGCCTAGAATAAAGGTATGTCGTCTGTAAGATTTTAAACTTTGTACATGCATGCAAATGAAAAAAAATGGGCCCTGGGAGTCCAGTGTGCTTTAAAAGAAAAAGCATCAAATATTTTAGTAACATATAGGCGAGCAAAATTCTAAACCCGGTGCAAAAACCTCATTTACTCATCGTGTTGGGTTGTGTCATTCTCATCATTTGATGGGAGCCATTGTTTTCTAATTATACTGGCTTTTTACAAGTCTGTTTGATAAGGTTACTGAATTTTCTTTGTTTTTTACCACATTTTGTTCTTTTCCATATCTTGCAAGGATAGCCATGCTGCTAGAATTGAATAGGAGATTTTAGGCTAGCCAAAATCACCCTGCAGGATTCTCCCCCCCCCCCCCCACCTCTACACTGCAACAGTTAAGCCCTTTGTTACAATCAAGCTAGCTCTGTTGATCAAGCAGTTTTTAAAGACTTAAAGCTGCACCTTTGCTAAGAGTTGTTACTCAGTGATGAAATTCACTTACATCTGTGTCTCACTGCAATATGAAAACAAACCCAAATAAACTTCATTGATCTCAAGACAGCTGCACAGGAAGTTCTCTGATAGATTGTGGATTAATAGTGGTCAACTAGGGATGGCTAAAACTCGGTATTCTTGTCTAGCATCATAGCATGCTGTTGTTGGTATCAGATTTTAACCTTGCAGTACTTAGTCATACAGGTTTGAAGTTATTTTCTGATTGGTAATTGCATGGACCTTGAATGTACTGTAAATGGATCATAAACAAATACTGTACATTTCTTCTGGTAAAGAGAGTCTGTGACATCAGAATAGACTTGCCATAAGTGGGAAATACTGGCAACCATGTAAATTATGAGAGTTGTGATATCTTGTACAACCAAACAAGATACAAATTTTGGCTGGTTGTGTAAGCCTATTAGGTTTAAGTATTAGATTGCTTTACTCTCTTATTAGTTCTGAAGTCAAAACCTAAAATTGGAACTTTTCTTTGAACTGCTTTAAAATTTTCCTATTAAGTAGAGAGGAGTGTGGTTGGCTCTTCACATATGCATGATCAAAACTTCTTGAAAAGTTCAATATTTTAGACTTGCAACTACTGCACAATGTAGTACAGTCAGTAGCAAAACCATATTTGTTATGAATTGAAAAGTTGAATTTGTCTTATGACTCAGATCAAATTATTATCAGGACTGTAAATGTCACTTTTTTCCCTGCTTTTCATGTTTTGGTTACAAGTTTTTATATTTGTCCCTTAAGAACTACAGGCCCACTTGATTTCATACTATGATGACTTTGTATCAATCTCTGACTTGTTTACATAGAAGTAAAACAAGTTGAAGTCTAATGCTCTACAATGTTGCCTTAAAACTTAGACACCTGGTGGAATGAAGAAGACAAAACAATGAAAGTTAAAGCTCACAAATACTGTACTCTTATGGAAAAATGAACCAAAATCCAGGCCTTTAAGGGCAGATATTTTATGAGGCTAAGTGACCAAAAATGTGGAGGAAGCGTATGGCTCATGAATTACAATTTCACATCAGCATAGATCAAATTTGGTCTTTTTTCAAAGGCCAGTTCAGATGGGAAAACTGTAGATATGCAAAACCCACCTTTCTTTGACTTGGCTGGCATGAAGTCTTAACCTCCTGGTATACTTCATCACTTCAAAGGCCACCTCCTTGATCCACTTACTACTGTATAGTCACCCAAAAATTTGCAGTGTTTCTATACCATATGGTACCTCATCGAAATGTTTCAACATTGTTGTCGAGTTTGCATTGAAGCTATACTCATTTTGCATTTATTTCCCCTCTTTTCATGAAAGGCACTTACATCTGGAACCATTCCAGGTTTTATGGATGTTGTGTTCAATCTTAAATCAAATAAACTTGATGAAGACAATATTGTGTCACAGCTGTATCATAATGACAAGTCTATTTACTTCTTTGGGGATGACACCTGGCTCAGACTTTTTCCAGATCATTTCAAGAAAAAAGATGGAACCACTTCATTCTATGTTTCTGATTACACAGAGGTTGGTAGTTAGAAGCAATTTGCTTTTGAAAATTCTTTTTTAATATCTTCAAGTATTGAAGTAGATACCTGAAAATTTTCAGTACAGGATGAGACGGAGCCATTCTTTGAAATGAGTAAATAAATATTACAACTACATAATATAGGTCCAGTCATAAACTTAGGGCAGCCCTTGATTGCACTATCAGTGTCACATATGAGTATAAGAGGGACAAACCTGTTGGAGCCTGCAACTTTATGTTTGTAGGTGTCTTGCCATTCACCTTTTTGCTCAAATTTCAAGTCTTGTACTTAAGAGGGTCACTTAAAACCTTTTAAACTGTCACTTGATTGGCAAATGGCAAGTACACAGGAGTTATACTTTGACCAGGCCAGGTACAAACTCCTTACCTTCATTGCTTTAAATTTCATGACCTTGATCCACTCTGCCATGTACCCACTTTGCAGATGTATAAACTAAAGGCCTGTTTACACTTTGTTATTCCTGCTATAAATATAAAAGAACTGCATATAACATGAATGCATCTGCGAATGGACCATGTATATTAAATAGCAGCAATAACTCGTGGAAAATGATAGGCCTAAAATCAACCATCTGTCAGATGCACCCTTTCTACTGGCATCTGGTTTGTGTACTGATTGTATGCTGTAAAAAGTCATGAACACCAACGTTATAAATATTCAACCAAAAACCCACAACACTACGTTGTAGTTTTACATGCAGTCAATGGGGTTTTTGTGTGATTTTCCTTGTTTACAAATCCTTCAGTGAGGTAACCCCATTAACTTGCTGGTGTTCTGTTTAGATTTCAAACACTGAGTATATTGTCCCCCAACAGCCCTTTTTGTTTTTCACTTCTAATACTGTACATGCTGTACTCTTGCAATTTATTCTATAAGTTGTCATCTTGATTTGCATGTCTTACACCTCTTTGGGAATTTATGAAATTTTGCATTTTTGATCAATTTTTAACTTTTCTGTTACTAAATGTCATTATGGCAAAGGAGTATCTTTCACTCTATGATGCTATGGCCTGCTGATTTGATACACTGATATATTCAGGAAGACAACTTGCCGAGTTTCAGTTACTCATAGTGTTGATACTTAGAATGTACACATGGTTCACATTTAGCTATGAGTCAAATATTCATGCATTGGGATTTTGACTCATTGCATAATTTCTTAGAGGTAGTACTGATTCTAACGATTTTCCTTACATCATATCTCAGGTTGATAATAATGTCACCAGACATTTACCAGTTACGCTTGCAGATAAGAAATGGGATGTCCTCATCCTTCACTATCTGGGCTTGGATCACATCGGCCATCTTGGTGGGCCCCACACGCCTCTGATTGGACATAAATTGGAAGAAATGGATGAGATTATCCAGGAGATCTATGAAAAATTGAATGAGGTAATCATTATTGTCTGAGTAAATTTCACTCAGGTTCTTGCTGGGGAAAGTTTCAGTTGTTCTTAAACTTAAGTGGTATACACAGGCCTAGTGGCCTCACAAGGGTTGTTTGTAGGGGGGTCAAGTCACTCAACCTGTGCCCCCAGAGCTCAGGGCCCGGACTACTGTACCTGTCTGCTCAATCATCCCCTGTGGGAATTCAGCAAACTCTTATTTAAGGCCCAGTTGGCAGTGTCATTCTTGCAACAAAGGAACTTGACCACATCATACTGCTCAAATGTAATTTAAGTGCTCTTGCTGTCAAGAATAAACAATTCACTGGAGGTGCAAAAGTACACAAGCTTTTATTTTCCTTTTTGATTCCTTGCTGAAGGCAGGCAAGGAATCTATGCGATGGTGATGTTGTGTGTGCGTGCGTGTGTGCATGTACATGTGTTTGAGACATTCGTTTTAATCGGGATATCTCAAGAAAGGAATGACCGACACTTTTCATATGTGGTATATAGATTTGTCATGTTGAGAGAAAGAACCCTAGTGTTTTTGGTGGAGGGCAAAGGTCATTTGAGGTCACCAGAGGTCAAAGACGGAAAACCTTGTAATCGCGTATATCTCAAGATAGGAATGACCGACACTTTTCTTATTTGTATATAGATTTGTCATGTTGAGAGGAAAGACCCTATTGTTTTTGGGTGGAGGTCAAAGGTCATTTGAGGTCACCAGCGGTCAAAGACCAAAACCTTGTAATCGCAATGTCTCAAGATAGGAATGACCTACACTTTTCATATTTGGTATATAGATTTGTCATGTTGAGAGGAAGAATCCTATTGTTTTTGATGGAGGTCAAAGGTCATTTGAGGTTACTGGAAGTTAAAAACTGCAAAGACCTTATAAATAGCTTGTAAACAAGATATCTCGAGATAGGTATGACCCACACTGTTCATATTTGGTATATAGATTTGTCATGTAGAGAGGAAGAACCCCTTTGTTCGGGTGGAGGTCAAAGGTCATCTGGGGTCATGGGGAGTCAAACACTGAAGACCTTGTTAACAAGATATCTCAAGGTAGGAAGGTTGGATAAATCCATACTTAGCATGTGCATGCCTTATGGTGAGAAGGACCATGTTGTCTTTGGTGGAGGCCAAAGGACATCTGGGGTCACCAGTGGTCAAAGTCTGAGAACCCTCTTAACACGATTTCTCAATGTAGGAAGCTTGGATAGATTTCATACTTGGTACATTGATGCTTCATGATTGGAGGAAGAACTGTTTTGTTCATCTAGGGTCATTAGAGGTCAAAAAGCAGAATTTCCCAAGAAAATCTCAGCATTTTCTATGGCAAGGAATCACTAAGCCTTTGGGCTTTCTGGTTCTTCTTTCCATTTTTTTCTCATTTTTGTTTTCCTATCTTTTTCTCTATTTTTCTTTTTTGGCTGCCTTCATTTTGCACCCCCTGGACTGTGTAGGGAGGGCAGCTGCCCCTCCCTGCCCCCTTTATTAGGCCACTGCACAGGCCATTATGAATGCTCAGGTTTCCCTTTTCATTAAAACCAGTAACCAAATTATTGTCTCATGATTGAGGAGAGCCAGACATTAATTATAATACAGTCTGTATGATTATCATATGTAACTATTTCAGCATAGAACATGAAGCCATTGAATCTTAATTACAAGTAAGCAATTGCTGTGAGGATAACAGGTACGTCTTATAGGTCCCTCACATGATGTCAGCATGTCTCATTACCAGACTGTAGGTTACAGCACATATACAGGTATGTAATAGTGGTACAGTATGTGTGTTCAGTAGGATAATAGAAATGTGTTATGATCAATACTAGCTACTTCACATGTCCAGCAAATACATAGAGTTTGTGACACAGTGATGTTGCAAAACAATTCAAAGGAGAAACAGTTCCCAAGAAATAATGCCTTAATGCAGTGAAGATACATTCTAGAGATATATTTGTGTCTTAATCAGATTGCCATTCCCATTACTCCAGTAGTCCACCTTATAGTGTATAAACTTCACATGGACTATTTAATTTTTCACCCTTAAAAGGGACACACATATTTTTTTTGTTTTTGCACCCAGGGAGCCCCAACTCACTTACCTTCATTGTTCATTGTATGCGGTGACCATGGTATGAGTGAAGTCGGTAGCCATGGTGGAGCCTCTATTCATGAAGTCAGCACCCCTCTTGTATTTCTTAGTGGAGCCTTTAACTCAGTTACAGGTAAGAAGAAACTGATAACAAGATTGATACTTTAGCTGAGTGAACAAAAGGAGTGGCATTTGAATGGAATGAAAAATTAATATCCATGAAGTCTGGATGAAGTCTTTACTAGGTTATAGTGAGCTGTGATTTTCATCCAGGTGCAGTCTTTAGTTAATTTTATGAAGTGAACTCTCATGTTAGAAGAAATTAAATATGATCAGAATGTTTGATTTGGCCACCCACTTAAAGGGGCTCATTGAGTTGATATGGATTATGTTGTGACAAGTCTGAAGGAAATCATTCCATGAGGAAGATTCTAATTAGCCTCATTACTCATGAATCACTTCCTATAGTTATTGAAAATGTGAGAAATTGTATGTTTTATGAGCTTAAAAGCTTGCCAAGCCCTTGATAGACCTGCCTTTATTTAATATACAACATGTGTATACAACTGAAGACTTGATCAGAACAGCTGTTAGTAAGAGGAGTTGAAAGCCTGTCAATCAAGTTTGTATAAGCCTCACTCATTGGTTATATTTGAACAGGGTTGCATATGATTAATACCTTATTGTAAAAAGTGTCTAGTCACAAATTTTGTAATTAATGATTTTAATCATTAATTACCGTATCATTGCCTTTTTAGTTATGTGTCAGATGTGCAGAATCTCTTAGTCTGATCATTTAACATTAAAATGTGACTGAAACACAACAGGGGTGACAAAAAATCATCAATTTTGCAAACCAACTCAATAAGCCCCTGTAATGTAATGTTGTAATATAGAAGCCAATATGCTTCTTCCATGTCTGCAGTTTACATAGTTGCTGTAGAAGACTGTATATTCAGGCTGGAATAGTTAAGTATAAATTTATCCTGTTACTCATAGGCTAGATCGTTCATTTTTACTTCAGTGCCCACTGTGATCCATCAAGCCTTCATGTAGCATACTTTAAATCTAATTCAGATGTCTGACTGCTGACAATTATTCACATGACTGTTTTTCTCAATGATTTTACACTTTAAATGAAAGAGGTGGATAGGATTAATAGGTTGCCATAGTGATAAATCTTTCAGCTGTCCATCTTCATTAAGTAGCAGAGGCTCTCCCTTGTAGGAATAGAAAAAGCCCTGTGTTTCCTAGAGTATTATGTATCAGTTTGTTGACATGTTTTTGATTGTGACTCTAAAATTATTGTTAATTTTTTTTTTTTCTTTGGCAGATGAAATTGATGCCTTCCCAGAAGTACAACAGATCGACCTAGCCCCTACTCTGTCCCTTCTTGTGGGCATTCCCATTCCATTGAATAGTCTTGGAGGGGTCATCACAGAGCTGGTGGAGGACCTCTTGCCACCACGAGAGGTTTTAAGGGCAATGCAAGTGAACAGTCACCAGCTAGCTAGTATCCTGCACAAAAATGTCGCAAATGTGAAAAATGGTAGGATATGGCATACTGCCAGTAACTCCAAGTATTGCTCTCATAGTTCAGATTCAGTTTAGGTCAGGTATTGTGAAAAACTTTAAGTATTCTGATGAAATGTTTACATCAAATTTTTAAGTTCTAAATCTCAGATGTTAACTGTTGAAACAAGCATGGCTTTACTTTAATGAACAACATACTCTTTGACTTTGGAATGATTAGGGGTGCTAGTTTGCCCAAACAATTTGTGAAAAATTTTAAATTCTAATGTCCAGGTCGCCTATTGTAGTATGAATACATCTCATTGTTTTGTTGTTTAAAATTGGATTTAAATGTGGAAGAGTCACAAAAATTTGGTCATTATAATGTGAAGTCAATTTTATCACACTTGCTTGCTCCAAGTTCATATTTAATTGGAAAAATGAAAAATTCAAGTTTCAACAGACTTAGATTAAAAGGCATAAGCAGTTGCCCCAAACTTATTTTGAAACAAAAGCTAATCTCACAGATTTCCTCTTATCTCTTTTCCAAGTATCTTTCATAATATTTCAAGACTTCAATATTTTATATTCAAGGTAAACCAAGGAGTTACTTGTAGTAAATTTCACAGTTTAGTTTGAAAAACATTGTCACATGATACTCTAGAGTCATTCATGAAATAGGGTGAACTGCTGTATTAATCCAAATTGGGGTGACTGCATTTTCCCTTTAAGGTCCTCTTTAACTTTAAAACGTAAAAATATTGAGATTGAGTTAAAAAAAATCTGTTAATCATTTTACAAACATCCATATTTGTTTTAATGGAAGGAATATGGTAGCTTGGGTCCTGAATCTTTTGTTTAATTTTGTTTGCTTTTGTCAGAGCCAAGTTATGAGCTGTACATACAGGCCCTTAGACTTCACAGTAGATGGCTATCCTTTCACAAGAATGGAACCTATGGTCCTATCGACACCATGACAGATAAGGTTATGGACTATTACACTCGTGCTCAAAGTGCCATGCAAGATCGTATTTCTTCATCTCTGGCAAAGTACGACACCTTTGCAATGATTTGTGGCATCGTCTTACTCTTGCAGGTTTGTTTTTGTTCTGTCAGTATGAACAGAAAATATTGTAACCTTTATCACTTTGCTATCATTTTATCATTTTGCTACATAAATTGGTAAAATGTAGTTGCTACAAAAATATAATGTGTAGCATTTTTTTTTGAAGGTACAACTCTGGAGTTGTCAACAGTTTTATGATAAAGAACCTAATAGACATCAGTGTTCGATTTTTACTGTAGTCCTGTCGCCCGGGACAACCGGAAATTCTGCAGGACTACCAGATATTGCAAAAACAGGTGTATAAGGTTGTCTGTCAGGACAACCAAATCTTTTGAGGACATTGATTTTTATATTAGCAGGGCAGTGAATTGCGCAACCAAGGAACTTTAAAAATCCGATCGCAAAATTTTATTTGCAAAATGCAGTGATCACGCATGTTCACTACAACTTCCCACACAGTCACTGTATAGAAATGTGGATTGCACTAAAGCCAAAAATGTGCCCCGTACAAACTCCAATAGAAGGCCTGTACTGTGCACTGAGGAGCTGAATTTCTTCGTGCAAGCTACATACTGGTGATGTTGTATCACTCGTTCTTTGAATCCCGAGCTATGTTTAATTTTTTTAACCAACAATACGAACTTATAACATTAACTATGTCCACATTTTATATGAATGCACGCCACATTGTCATCACAAGAAAGTAAGCTACGCAGGCAGTCCTTAACACTCACACATAAAGAACTGCAGAACTTACAAAAGAGACTTACTTTCGATCCAGATTTCAAATGTACATTAACTGAAAATAGTTTGAAAAAGTGAATTAAACCCTTTGTTTTTCTTCAATGATAGTTAAATTGCATCTGTTAT
>WURT03168972.1:0-10526 GCA_009936505.3 Holothuria glaberrima | reverse complement strand
AAACATTTTTACCGAGCACTTCGCACGCAGCCGTTATCGGTACAAATGATGATTGGTAAAACACTTACGACGAAAAAGCATTCTCAAACGCACTTGTTACTCCTTCACCCCTTTTGCTATTGCCTTTCAGGGAAGTCTTATATCACCTCCCTGCACCGTACTGTACCTCCTTCCCTCCCATTTTCCATTGCTAGAAGCTGTTCGTATTGATTTTCGTTCAAAATTAGTAAAACAGGATAGCTGTAAAGTGTTTGGCGTCATACTCTATATTATGATTTGGATGTCAGGTAATAAGAATTATGTCATTGCCCATTTTATATAATTAATCTAGAGCATAAAGGGGTAACATTCGTAGCGTGTATTTGCCGTTACCCTTTTTTCTATAACGAGCGCAATGCCAAAGCCAAAATGTCACTAAATAATAATAATAATAATTTCTAAGCACGTAATTACTTGAAACATTTACCAAAGATACCACTATTTTGCATCTCAGCCACCTTATGCGATTTTTTCAAGGAGAAGAGTTGTTACCCCGCCACTTAGACAACACAAGTCTCCGTTACAGTCAACCAAAAATAAGAACTTACTAAATTGTGGCTTTTCCAATATATAATAAATTCAAAAATTTGTCAAAGATAGCATTATTTTGTATCTAAGCCATCGTAAATGAACAAAAATTTCTCAAAGGAGAACACCCCTCCCCTTACACCTCCCCAGGATATCACCTGCACAAAGTGACAAAAGACAGATTTCTTCACCGATTTTCTGCCTTTTCTCTGGGGGTGAGCTTCAGGCATCATCTTCTGTAGCGCCACTATAAACAACCTCTGTCGGCGCCACTATATATTATACAGTATTATAGCGACAATACCACGAAGCTAGGTTGCGTCTTCTTGCTTGCATATTTCAAGTGTAATAAAGTCTTCATTTTGGAAAGACAATTGTTTCCTGTATTTAATGTGTTTTTTCCGGTCCATTATCATATGTTCTGAGCATTGTCAGTGACACCGATACACGTTATATACATTTCCTTTTAACAATTTGACAATTGATAGTTGTATAGCTTACAAGAGGTTGACCTTTTTAATTTTCATAAAACCAATACGTAACTATTCATTAATTAATTGTGCATTCCCTCCAAAATGATTAAAGTGAAGAAACGAAATGGAAAAAAGTTGGACATCATGTCCCCTAACATGTATAGCAGGAGCGATCATCGCAAAAATGAAATAATCAACAGCAGCTCTTTAAAATTTGTAAAATATTTCACCAAATTGCGTCTAAGGACCATCAAATATTTAAAGATTTTCAAAAGGTGAGCGGACACCCCTCCCCTTAGACCAATCCCCCAGGAACGCGTTCCGAAACAATGTTCAGTCCCCCACTCAGTCGAAAAACAGCTTCCAACGCCTTGGGAACATATACTAAAAAAGAGATAATGAAGCAATTGGATATCAAAATTATCTCTAACAAATGTAAGTTATAGTATAAAGTTTTCTCACTTGTTAATATCTAGACACATAAGATATAAAAATCTGGAATGTTAAAATGTAAATTAAAATAGAAAGTGCCATTCCTGCAGTCTGGGTGGCATTTTTTTTTTCAAAATTGTCTCGGTACGCTCCACGCCAGCTTATGGTGGCGTTCCGTTTAGATAGTTTCAGGGCATATTTTGCCCCCCCCCCCCATAAGTATAATCCGGGATACGCCCCTGAGCTGGACCAGTTGGAGACCAGTTGGGCCAGTTGAGACTATGCATTTCAAAGATCAGTCCAACTGGAAAACAGTTGAGACCAACTGGACTATTTGTAACGTTGGAACTGTCCCATTTCTATATTCGAAAATTCAAAGCTAGGACCACGTAAAACCAGAATTTTCTCCTAGGGGTCAGCACCCATTCACCATTAACGGATATTTTTTCCAAACAAAAATGGTAAGAAAAGCATTGTAAAGCACTGTATGGGAAAATTTGCCCGAGTTTTAACAATTACAAAGAAGAAACTCTTGTACAGTATTTTACAGTTTTACGTAAACTTTGGTACTATTGCACGCCTGTCGTTGTCAGTGAATACGATTACCTTTAAATATCGAGGGAATTTAAGTCATATCAAATACATTTTATTTTATCTCCTCACGGTACTTACTTCACCAACTGCCTGGATATAACTGCTGTGTGTCTCCGCATTACCCATGTCGGATGAGCCTCAATAACCCAGGGAGGTGATATTAGATGGAGATCCATCGGAAACTTTATGCTAATCTAAATAGATTGACCTCAGAATGGAGACTAAATCATTTAATTGGAGATTACTGAACTAAAGGGCATTTAATTCCTTTGTTAAATATCTAGGCAAGCTGAACTACTCATACGTACCTACAGCGATTTCAACAAAAAAGATTATTTGAATAAAAATGCTTCAATGTCTAACTAGTTGCCGACAGTCAAGTACGAAACAAATTTCTGACATTCAAAACGACTGTTTATTGCCAAGGAACCTAATGATGCTGGCTATAAACCATGTCCATGGTTTACGCAAATGAGCAAAAGAAGTATAATACTAAACTTTGTTGTCGGTTTTCGACTTATTTTCGCACTCGCTCGCAGGATCTAGAAGGCACACCCATAGTGAGCAAGTTATAGGGAACTAGACAAGTATGTTGTAAACAGCGTCAAAACGTGTCGAAACCCTCAAATTAATTTACAGCTTTAGCGACTGGCAATGTTAATGCAAGCTGCTCATCGAGATGTAGCAGACGACGTGTACCACTTGTACGTAGTTCTTAACACCTGTTAAGCCTGTTGAATCATCAAGAACAACACACAAAAGAGATTATTGTCGGCAACTAGCATAGTTGTTGACTCGAGTAAATCACTTCCACTCGAGTCCCATTTTTTGACTTGTGACTTGACTTGTGACTTGACTTGTGACTTGAAGGGAACTTGACTTGGACTTGAATTGACTTGAGGAATTTGAAAAATGAGTGACTCGTGACTTGACTTGCAGAGAAATGACTTGTGACTTTACTTGACTTGAATGATATTTGACTCGAGTTGTCGACATTGGAAATCATCATTGTTGTTAAGCTTTATTTACTATTCATATTCTCATGCAAAATATTTCGGATAGTTGTGCCCGAAATTGAAGATCTGCATCCTTTACAGTTTACAAAAATGACAGTAGTATATCGATAGCGCACATAAACTGTACGTTACACGTATTATACCATATTCAATTCCGTGGAAAACAGAGTGGCCATCCCCGCAAAGTGGTTCCACGGTTCCAACTGTAGCACTAGCATGCGGGGCCGGATTAACAACTGCGGCGGCCAGTGGCGGATGAAGGAAATTCTTTTAGAGGGGGCGAGAATGGCCTATTGGGGTGCTGCGAAATAGTTAAATACACTACGCCTCCATACGGTAAAAACCTAAAAAGGGCTCCGACGGGCGATTTGTGTCCGTCAGGGGGCGACAGCTGGGCGGTGGCCACGGGCACGAACCTTCTGGACCTATGAAGGACAACTTTGTGACTTCGGTAAGTAATTGAGGACAGTACGTAAGCGGAGCGCTCCAATGATAAGTGCGAAGCTTTTTAGAAAATTTATGGATGGAAACACCTCCCAGATAACCAGAATTGGCACTTTCCAGGCAATATTTGCTTGAGTATGGAACAACATCACAGACATGTAGGCCTATAATACTGATTTTTCTTCTCGGTAGGTCAATAAGGGCCGGTTTATGTGTCCTCGTGATTTCGCAAATAGCACTAGTAACCCGTGCAGCTAATTGCGCGAGGAGTTTGTCTTATTGTATGTTTATAAGAGACATTTGAGCTTCTTCGGGGAAGTTTTACCAATTGGGGCTACAATTTTACGATTGTGATAATTCATAAAAAATGATTTTTTTCCTTCATTTTACAAACAACGGGGTCTGAAAACTGAGACCACGGCATTCCAAGGTTTTCGCCATTTTCAAAGTTGTTCATGCAGTAGCGACAGTCGTTTGCGACCGACTGAACCTTTTGTTGGAAATGCATGTTTTGTGAACACAATATTCTCGACTCTCACCAAGTTCATTCTTAGCCCCGACGGAGGGGGGGGGGTAGGCCTACTTGACAGGAGGTCTTACCCCGACAGGGCTCATGAAATTCCAACTACCAAATAAGTGATAGGCATGCCTGGCTGGAGTGAAACGGAAATTCGGCCAAATCCATTCATTCGATATTTCGAGCTCTACAATAACTGCTTCTTTCGGTGTCATTCGGTTAATTTTCTGCCAGTATAGTAGATTTATGAGCAATCTGAGAACAATTCCCACTCCTTGAAACCACTCTTCACGCCCTCTTAAAAATGCATAACATTTGGGGGCTCTAGTCTTATCTGAGAATATTTAAATTTAAGCTGGACGGCGTCTCCTAATGACCCTAAAAATATGATAACCTACTTTGTGGGAGACCCCTTAGGGTGAGGGTCCCTGAGCATGTGTCCCCCTGTCCCATGCTCAGATCCGGCCCTGCTAGCATGAAGAATCACGAGTAACCATCCACAAGTCCTGTTACTTTGATATTGACAGGATGCAATGCACGTGCATCATAGGCCAATGTCGTATTTACCGAATTTGGCCGTATTCGGTTTCCTGCATAAATTTGTGTGTTGTATAAGCCTATTCTATAATTTTATGGCTCAAAAAGACTAAGGGATTGGTCTGCTGTTCTTCAATGTCGAGACTGTCATTCATCATGTGTTCATTTTTTTTCATGCGATTTCACATAACATGACTTGTGATCAACTTGGGAAGAAATTCGACTTGTGACTTGACTTGCAAGAAAATGAGGTGACTTGTGACTCGACTTGACTTGACCGAAAAAATAAATGACTTGTGACTTGACTTGACTTGGCGATGAAAGAATTGTGACTAGACTTGACTTGAAGAAAAATGACTTGTCAACAACTCTGGCAACTAGTAGGGTTCACAGAAAGAGTTCTCGATGGATCTCCATCTAATATTACCTCCCTGAATAACCTAAGCATGACTAAATTAAGCAGTTGCAACACCCGCTAATTATTTCTATACATGACAACCTTCCATCAAATACATCACAAGCAAACCAAAAATAGTTATCAAGTTATCAACAATGAAAGCATATAAGGAAGTAACATTGTTCATACCTACCAAACCAAAGTTTTAACTTACCGATTGGTACCTCTGGCCAGTTGTAAGCTGTTGCCGAATTGGCTGATAAGAGATGAGACCTTAGCTTTAAATGCCACTCTTCAGGTCAAACACTCTAGGATTATGAAATCGACTGCCTTGGCAAAGCAGATGTGCTTGATTCTGTTTAGTATTGGTCAGCACCATTACACTAGTAGTTAAGAACAAAGTTCGCGACTATCGTGACTGCGCCCTCTCAATGTTCTCCACACATCCTAAACTCTGTAGGAGAGTATTGGAGAGTAGGGCAGTTATCGTTTCAATCTTACAAACAAAATCTTGGGACATGTGATACAAATATGTATGAATATTCATATCTATATCGTCTGGCTTTAGATGATAAACTAGTTCATTTGCACAGTGTAATATTGATACAATTGCCTAGCATATACAGCTTATGAATGTGCTTTGATACATGCAGTCAACATAGGAAGGTAGCTTTTACAACAGTGGACTAACACACAAGGATGGAACATTTAATCGACTTTAACAACCCACCACGAGTGAAGGGGACGTAAAAAATTCACATGATGTAGACTTAGGGTAACAATGAATCAGTTCAAGCGATCCTGCATTCTAGTTTAAAAACCACTTGTACAAACAGCCAAATATTGACTTAGTGCATTAACTGCTTATCGCAAAGCGCTATATATATTTGTACTATAGCACTATCATAGCACTTGTGTAACAAACGGCAATGAATCAGCGTGGAAAAGAGCGAGTGTTAAATGAATAAGGCAAATTGAGCTATTACCTCACAGATGGAAACATAGACACAGGTGACGTGTTTCAGGGTAGCATCCAACCTTGCAGATAAGAAGAAAGGGGCAGGGGAGTTAGTCTGCGAGGGCTGTGCTTGAAGGGGCAAAACAATCCTTCCATCGCCGATATTCTATGGGATAGGATGGGAGCAGCCTCACCTACCTCTTGAATCCTACGCCTATAGTTTAAAAGTAATATTTCAGCCTAGAATTGCACCAGTATATAAACATTCTAGCTAGCCCATATACCTACCCAAGGGTCAGCAGGAACCCAGCAGGAAATTGCTACGGCTCTAGGTTAAAAGCAAGCAAAGATGCCCAAGGCGATTCTCAAGCACAAAGCCCTGCACTAGAGATCATGGACTCAACGTTTCCGTCTGATGGGCTCTGGCAAGCCCCAAATAAAGATGTATCTCATCAGTCTTTATCTCTGTAAGAAAGAATAGGTCAGCGCGCGCCCTCTCTCTCTATCGTCCTCTAAGCACAATTAACACAATAACCTTCTCCAGCCTAACCAGTGTTCTGTCGGTGCTTTTGGCATATTGCCACGTCTGCTTCGGTATCGCTGTTCTGTTCCATAGACGTTTAGGGAGAGGATGATAGTGGCGTCGCCAGATTTTTCGAAGGAAGGAGGATGGGACTAAGGGCTCCACGTTCCGCCGATCGAGGAGCACATCAAAAATGAGGACTGAGAATCGCTGGTGGCGTGGTAGTGACACAAAACGCTCCTTTGTAGGCGTTTGGGCCCTGGGGTTCAGGAACTTATGCTCCAGTAGGGGTAACAAGGGCGACACCCATACTGCCCAATAAACATACATGTTGAAACAACTTCCTTCCAAATATGCCACTAAGCGAAAGCCTTCACATTAGAGCAAAGACTGCGGATTTGGGGCTACCCGGAAACATTTGGAACAAAAATCCCTTGAATGTGCTTCATTGGGTTTTGGGTCCCTTGAAATTACAATTATGACAGATGAGGGTGGCTAGCGTCCCCTGAGAGTACCCATGGTTTACGCGCCAGGCCAGAAGAAAAATCTATGTAAGTATCTATGAAAATTTCGTGCAAATTCTTATTCTCTTTTGAAGGTCACGACTTTATGAATCCCTTGTGTAAATGCTTAGCTCCCAATTGGCAAAGATTCAAAAGAAAAGATCCCCTTACAACTTTATAACGTATCTGCATGGCGATATTTAAAATGAGCTGACACTAGCTAATGGGAGTGATGCTGTTTAATTACTATCCATATACCTATCGTATACACGTTGAAAAAAAATTGTACAGTTTTCGAATAAAATATCTGACTAAAGGATAATTGATGTCGACTTCCATTACGAGGGAAGGACTCCAGTGAGCTGTATTCCCAAAAATGTTGAAAACACATATTAAAACGATAGAGGAGAATTTAATCTCTCAGTCAGGTTGTCTTTAACATACTTCAACAAATAGATTGGTGCAAAGCGTACCGCAAACATTCGAGGAAATGCCCATTAGTTGGAATTGAGAAAAACTCCAACAACAACGAATTCTCTGAGCAAATAAACTGTGCAGCTCAACTTCCAGGCAAACATCATCCTTACCTTGACTCCTGAGAACTTGTATTGTTAAAAGCCACTCATGTGTGACACACTCAAAAGCTGTGCTAGGCCTGAATGGGAGAATTTCCCCAACAGTTGTGAAGAGGAAACCACAAAGCAAACAAATCAATAAGATGGCTGATGCTACGTCCCCGAGTTGCTATTGCCAGATAGGGTTAGCCAAGGTAATGGGAGATACCTGTCCTGAAATTATATTTGTTAGTAATTCTTGTTCAATTTTAGCTGCATTATTATCTGATAAAGTGAGGGTGAGTTGTGGTGTTCATATTGATTTATAAATACGTTTCAAATACGTTTTCCATATCCAAACTCTTTTGGTGCGACACATGGTTGACACAGCCAACGTTGGGGAGCACGAGTGTTACTTACAGGAGTTCATAAATTTATTCAACAAATGGTCTAAGCAATATTTCTCTCGAGGCCGGGGATATGGTGTGAAGCTGCAGCCCCTCGCCCACCGACTTGTACACCTTTAGCTTATTCCAACATCCTCACGTACTTGAATGAATTTTCACCACTGCAGTGGCAACATTTGCATCAGAAGGCGTTTTAAAGTTATTTGCCAGGATCTACATACAAAAACTTTAAAAATGCAGATTTTTTTTTCTGTTTCGGGAGAAAAACACCGCATCTAAATAGTAGGTAGCGTTTTGGAAGTAAAAAATTATCAAAGAATTTTTTTGTAGAGATACCGTAGAGTTTTTGGAAATCTGTGATGTCATCTCTTCATATTGATAAAACATAGCATTTTACTTTCTTCTGATATAGATACCGATGTACGAATTATTAAATAATCTTTGTTAGCTATACTTTACATATAGTGTCGTTTCATGCTAGATGTAAACGGGTAGACATCTGAAACATTCCCTCAAACCCAAATTCCAAGGACAAACACGAAATTTTAGAAAGGATAAAAAAGGATTTTGAGTCAATGTGAACTCTTTATATTACATTCTAAGACCTTGAAGAGATTTGGAAATTTTTCTTGGCTGGAGAATTGATCATTAAAATAAGATATCATGAGTTAGGAATAGAGTATTAATGCAGGGTCTGGAGGACATAAATTGGAGTATTTTTTTTTTCAAATGAGACCCTTGTTTAATGCTACTAGCATATACCGTTAAGAATGCTGAAAAAGTTAAAAGTTAATTAGGTTTTGTTTTGCTATCGCGACTGTGGTGATATCCGTTCTGTTATGGCGCCAACATTATATGCTTGGATTCACGGTATTTCTACTATGTGTTTCATCACTTGAAAAGGGCTCATGGCTCTACTATTCTTACATCCGACTTGTAGTGCGAGTACAAACTCCCGAGTAGGAGTACGAGCACAAGGCCTCGAGTACGAGTATGAGTACGAGTACAAAGCCATGAGTACGCGTACGAGTACGAGTAACTGATTTTCAAACCCTGTGAGTACGAGTAGGAGTTCGAGTCCAAAGCCACGAGTACGAGTACAGAAAATGTACTCCAGTACGAGTACGAGACTGAGTACATATATATGCTGGAGTAAGATAAAACAGCAGCAACTTACAATTGTCTTTTAGGTAATTTGAAGAGTTTTATTGTCTTTAAACACTAAAATTTTCTTTGACTGTCTCTAAGGTTAAGGGTGGAGTGATCTGAGTGAACTGCCTTTCATACGAGATGTCCCCGCATGAGATCACTGTGGGTATGTAGTTGTCCGACAAGGAAAGTTGTCATGTTTAGCCAAGTCGTCCACTCTGTTTGGTCCAGCTGTTTTTCAGTGGGGCAGAACAAGAAACCTCCATCCTCCCAGTCTTTGGAAAGTGTCTTAGGACTGTAGATACACTCACGTCTATCTGATGACGTTAAATGACAGTCCCCGGGGCAGGATTGAGAGCTATCAATATACACCTACCTCGTTAAACTCTGAGCACTAGTCGAAAAGGGAAGGTGAATCTCGCTGGTGCTTATCACTCTGGTATAGGGTCCTTGTACTGGTGGACCAAGTGGCTCCTTACCCTTAAAGAATAACCTTAACTGTTTTTTTCTGTTTGTAAATCTATTACAACTCAATTTTGCATTTGATTTCTATTTACCACTATCAATATTACAATTTGTATTGCAAAAAAATACTGGTGACTGATTCTAGAGGTGACTGAACTAATACCTGTGGCTTAAATGATAATTATGATTATTTCCACTGCAATAAAAACGTTTTGACTTTTTCACTTTGAAGTACATTAGGCAAGAATATTGATTTGTTCTAGACTACACTAATACAAGATGTTTCTTTTTGAAGAAGGGGCCAAAGTACTTCAGTGCATAAGGAGATGATATTCTTAAGATTATTAAGTACCCCTAAGTGATTAATAATGTAGCAATTTCTTCACTTTGTTCAAAAACAGGTTCCTTCAAGTAACTCTTTGTAACTGCTCCTTACAGCAGCACAATATGCTTTGTTGAGAAAGTCTGCGTTGATCAGCACAGGAAGCTTTCAATAATTATAAGTTCTGTTCAATTAGAAAATTATCCATGAAGATTACAGATATTGACATCCTCTACGAAATGTCTGTACTCATGAGTATACTTCTCAAAGTACGAGTACGAGTACAAAATCATGAGTACGAGTACAAAGGCCTGAGTTCTAGTACGAGTACGAGTCTTGACTTTTCAAATTCTATGAGTACCAGTACGAATATAGAGCCAGAGCCATAAGTACGAGTACGAGTACAGAAAAATTTACTCGAGTACAAGTACGTACTTGATAAAACAGCTAATGTTTGTAGTAACAAAGTTTGAACTCTTTTTGGCCAAAGACCCTAATCAAAATCATAAAGTTAAAATCAATGATTGATGCTGATAATTAAAATCACAAAATTCAATTATATGGTAGAAGTCTTTCATAGATTAAATTGTTAAATGTTATATTAAAAACGTTTCCTCATAGGCGTAGAAAAAGGGGGCAGCTAGAGGGGGCATGCTACAATATATATA
>WURT03168961.1:0-10526 GCA_009936505.3 Holothuria glaberrima | reverse complement strand
AATATTCTTGAAAAATTCGTGTTTAATTAGATATTGAGTTATATTAGTTTTAAATGGTGTCACAATGCTTGGAAAAATGTGTTCGAAATATCATTGTACCTGCTTAGAAAGCTGTACAAGTGTTTCTCTTTAAGATTAGTCAAGTTGAAAGTTCTACTTTGGTCACTAGGGGTTGTAATTTGTGCCAGTGACCTTTCTTGTATACATGATATGTCTATATAGGTGCCCTTGAGGAATGTGGCTGACACATGTTCAATTGAATACACCAATTAGTTTTGGTGGAGGACTGAAGTCATAATAGGGTCAGTGGAACTCAAACGGTGAAAACAGTCTTAACACAATATCACATGGGCAGAACTGCGATGAATTTCAATTTAGCATTTGAGTGCACCATACAGAGCAGAAGAACCTTTTCTTTGCATACAGAGTGGAATGTCATTTGGGGTCACCAGAGGGCAACTTGCAGAGTGCACAATGTCTCAAAAAGAGGAACTCTAAGAACTGTGTATTTGAGAGGTGTGTGCCCAATTTGAATTGAATAGATTTTAGTGGAGGGTTAAAGGTCATTCATGGTCCTAAGGCATGAAACTAGAGAAACCTGTGCATGATATTTCAAAAAGATTATTCTGAAACATGGATGATACTTAAAAGAAAGTAAATTAGATTTGAAGATTTAGCTAATGTCCCAGAATAAGCTTGTGGTGACTGTAAAGGTTCTGGTCATTATCCCAACTCAAACAGTTCCCCCTGGGATACTTCTAATTTCATTGGTGGGGGAAGTTGTCAGAACTGTTTCAGACTTGCTCTTTAAAAGTCTATTTTCCTAAAACTGCAGAGATTCATTTTAAGTACTCATTGGGACAGCTGCATTCAGGGACAAGTAAAAGTAGAACTCTCTCAATGTTTGAAATATAAATGATGCATGTATCATGTGATCAATTAAAAAATCAATGTTCTTTCAAGCTTCACCAAAACTTAGAATTCGTACCATGTTTTGACCAGAGTAATGTTTGGCCGCAAAAGAAAGATATCAATGTTTGAAAGTTTCAAGCAAATTATGTGAAAGAAATAATCAACAAACAATACCTGTTTCAACCAAAGATATCATCAGCTGATTCTGTCAGTGAACTTGTTAATGAGTGCATGACCTTATTCTAGGTTAATAGGCATTATCCCACCTCTCTCTTTGTCAGTGACTAATGACAACTGAGGTGTGTAATAGATACAAAGTAGGTACATTTACATGTAATTGAGGTCAAAGGTTATATGAAGACAATTGAAACATTGTAGGAATAGCCTGCCAGGAAATAAAACATTTAGTCTCAGTTGAATTTAGACCAATTCAATAATACTAAAATGTTGGGTGCAACATAGATAATTTGAATTTTTAGTGGAGGTCTAAGGTCATGTGGACACGAAATTATACTGTAGCCAGAAAAACAGAGGATGACATGTCTGAAGCTGTGCCATTTTCATATTGTGTCATTTTGTGTTCTGATTTTACATTTATGAAATGTTGAAGTTTGATACATGAATCACACAAGGCTTCAAAATAAATGAAGATGTGAAAACATTACATTTCTTCAGATTTTACTTTAGAGTTTCTTAACAAGAAAGTCAGTACAGGCTGGAATGTAGCCCCTCCTTGAGATGCCAACACTTCACATGTATGTTCAACGGTGTGAAGTGGCACATAGTGGCTGCGATTTTGTGTGTTTAGTAGTTATGAGTACTACTGCTTGGGCTTACGACCCTTCAGTGAAAGTAATGGTATAATAACTTTGTGATTGCCATTACCAAGAAGGTTATGAGACAAAAGGAGGACGGGGGCAGAAGGGGGTTGTATTTTGTCTCTTTTCAAGGGATCGACCTCTAAAATTTAAAGGGAAATCTGAATCACAAACGAGTGAGCTCTAGGCTAAATGTATGAGATGTAAGCTGGAAACCTAATAACAACAATGTGTTTAGAAACCAGAAAGCCTAGTAAAGGTTTATTGAATACTTGTCGAAACTAGTGAAGGGAATGTTTTCTTACGCCGAGGTTCATCCGTCAAATTAATATTGTTGACTATATCATTTTTACGATATTTTGACAATTTGAACTCGGCTGACCACACATGATTTGAAATTGAATAACAAAAACTGGAAAAAAGAAAACGTGTCTTGGAGGGGATTCGAACGCGGCTGTCTGTGTGAGAAACCGAGCACTAATTCACTACGCTATCAAAGAGCTCGTTAAGCGCATGGTATTTGTAATCATCCTGTAGCCACAGCATCCTTTACACGTGTTCATAATTACCTAATTCAAATTCGAATACTACTGCAACAGTTGTGTCTGTGGAAAAATGAATGTTCTCTATAACTTCCTCTTTGGAATGGTAGAACTCTAACTTTTCGTTATATCAAGATGGTCACGAAACGCGGGACACAATTTGGAGGATCTGCCCACTGTCTACTTAGTTTACGAGAGTTTCGTAGTTTCACCTCTTATGACCGTCAGTCTCCAACAAACCCAAAAGGTTCCCTTTCTCTTACATTAACCGTACATCTATATACCAAGTATCCCCCATCCCTGCCTTGACATATCGTCTCGTGTTATCTCAACATAATAAGTTATATACCGGTACCAGGCATGAAAATTCACCATCATGGCATCTTGAGATATCTTGTTTACAGTTTTTAAAAATGTCGTATTTTCAGCTCCAGTGACCTGAGATAACCTTTTACCTCTACCAAAACCAATGGGGTTTATCTTCTAACATGCATCCACGTGCCAAGTATGAAAAGCTTCCATGTTTCCAACCTAGAGATACCCGATTTACAAGGGTTTTGGTTTTTTACCTCACATGACCTTTCACCTCCACCAAAACAACTACAGTTGGGTGCAGTAGAACTGGAGCATTTACACTGGACTGGAACTTGAGCATGATGTCTAGTTGAAAAGTCCAGTTGAACTGGTTTAGTGCAGTCCAGTTCAACTGGACCCACCTGGAGTACTAGTTCAACTGTACTTTTCTGGAAATAGGGTATGAAGTCCACTGGTAAATCTCAATAAGTCTCCTGAATCATTAATGAACACCCTTGAAAGTTCAAACCACACGTGCTTCCTGTAGAATGGTAATTTAAATGTGATGGTGTGCTTCAAAATGCATATGAAGCATATGAATCTTAGATTTTTTTACGAGCTCAAAAACGGACACGGCCTTACTAGCGAGAAACGAATCTATGACTGAAAAAAAAAAAAAAAACTTAACACCTCCTGCTATAACGAAATTACCAAACTGCTCGGGAAGAGCTGCATTCACGATAAATCTCAAAAACCAAAACTCAAAACAGCCCAGAAGATCACCTTTTACGCACCTGCAGCCACGTCAGTAAACAGGAATTCTGATATAGGAGGCACGGGAACCGCATAGGGGGCCACGAAGATTATGTGAGTGATAGTCAGTACGTAGTGCTACCATGTGAAAACATTTTGTGGAAAACATAGAAATAACATCTCAAGCCTACCAAAGATAGGTTAAACATGTCGGTATCATGCTGTCCCATGCGCGCGAAAATTTCGCTCTTCTGGTGGGAATTTTCCCTCCTTTTGCAATACGGAGACGTGGAGTCTCCAAAAGTGAAGCCTCAGAACAAGGCTATGATCACTATGATGCTTCAGCTCTGCAAGGGGAGGTGAATTGATTACTTTGCCAACGGTACGAGAGACCTGGGACTGCTATAAGGCAGGATTGGCCGTGGTCCAGTATGATTTTGGTAGGATCCAGAGGGAAATTCCCCGAATGCCTGAGGAATAAACAAAATGGGAAGACTTAGTCTTTGAGCTGGACTGTGACAGTGGGAACACTCTAAGTTCTTCGCAGTTAAACAGTTCAGCTGATAGGAACGAAATTTTGCGTGAAAATAAAAAGTTAATTTTGAATAAATATGTGGTAAGAGTAACTGTAGCTTCAGATGCATAGTGATCAAGTAAAGGCAAAGCATCAGGGCCGTAGCATGCCGGGTGCAGAGGTTGCTACTGCCCCCTGACATTTCCAAACCGTATGAAAGTTGGCCTACTTGAGAAAATGTACAAATATGCTGAAAATTTCACCGTCCAAATTATGGTTTTAAGGCCCTCAAACCTGGAAAATCGCATTAAAGAGTTCTTTTTGCCCAAATTTTCTAGAAACACCGCTTCAGTTGAATACGTCACCATACAGTGGCGTATCCAGGGGGCAGCAGGCCATGCCCCCCCCCGATTAGGGGTGGACTGGGAGTTTTACGCGGCCACGGCAAATTACAGTGAGAGGCCCTTTGACACTGTCTAAGCGGAGCAACACCATCAGTTGGCGCGTAGCGTACCAGATAATTTTGGGCAAATATACTTGCCAGATCACCGGAAAACAGCACTTCCCAGGTCCATTTTCAACGTAACAGATTTCATTCAAGAGGAGTTTAAAGGGGCAAAACTTGCTTGTTTATTTAGGATTATAAAGTTAAAGCTCAAATAGGGGTTATTTTGGCACATAACGGTCATTTGGGGATCAATTGGTCAAAATGTTCCTTCTAATGCAGATTGATGATCATAAGATGTGGTCATTATCATCGTTGTTATGTAGTGGTTATTTTAGCTCATTGGCCATTTAAGGGGTGTCCTCACTTGTCTTCATCGATACTGAACACTATAGGATATTGTATAGAATGAAATAGTCTACATATTGACTACCTAGTCATACAAGAATGTTGAATTTCGTTTCTGAACCTTGGCAGTGGTCAACGAACGACTTAACTGATCCCCCCCCCCCCCCACGTAGTACCAAAAAGACGTAACGTCATTTCGGTAACACGTGGGTACCCTTCCTTGGGAAAATTCTGAACTTTGAATGCCTGGGATTTTATTTTTTCGAATTATGAAAAACTGTCATGACCCAAGACGACGAGCGGTAGGCACGATGTTGTTAAGTTACTAGTCACTTGCTTGTCCCTATGCCGTCTCAATAAACAGGGGTCAATGAGAACGAGTCAGCGGCTCTTTGAGCTGTAGATGCCCCCAGTGGCTGGTGTTGAGGTTATCCACCATTTCTAAACCCAGCCCTGACTCTAAAACCGGTACAATGTATTTCAATCTTGCGGTCTCTATAACCATTTCCCAACACTGGCCCAAACGTTTATAGGGGCCACCGATGAGGCAGGGGATTATGATATGGACTTATATGCCCTCAGAGCACAATCAGTTCTTGCGCATACTACATTGCGATCCTGTGTTCCTTCCTCTCTCCATCTTCCATAATCTCTCTTTCTCTTTTACTTCCTTTCCTTAATTTTTTCTCTCTCTTTCTTTCTCTCACTTCTCCCTTCTCTCATTTTTCCTCCTTTCCCTTTTCTCATTATCTGGCCCAAGGCAGCCATGAACCAAGCCGCACAGGTGGCGATCGCCACAACGGCCAGTCCGCCTATGCCATTGAAAAATTAGGAAAAATAAAAAAGGCGAAAAAAAGGGGAGAAAAAATGAAGAAAGAAAAAAAAAAGAAAAAGAGGGGCGAGAAAAGAGGTGAAAATTTTTAAATGATCCAACAAGACGTTTAAGCTATATATTTCTGTAGGGGTAGGGTGAGGTGGGTTTTCGACTGAGTGATGGATCTATTGTAATCATTTTCTATCACAAATGTTTCTCAAACTATCAGAATTTTTGCAAATCCTTCGTTAACTATCAAACTTTTCGCGCGCTCTGCGCGCTTCCAACCTTACACCAGTATTGTTCTTATTATCAATATCTTCAGATAGCAACTCCCAGAGCCAGAGAAGACTTTTTGAGTGGCATATATGTTTGTTAGGCAATTGAAAATGTCTCGATGCAGATTTTGAATGCTGGTTTTTTTTATGGAAATCTTATAAGACGAAAACTTTCGGCGCGCTTTGCGCGCATGCGTTACGGTTTGCATTCCATCTCATGACCATTATGAAGGTAATAATACATGGTACCGGTACTATTCTGATCACAACAATTAAAAAAAAAAAAACAAACAAACAAACAAACAAAAAAAAAAAAACAAAGATTCATCTCCAAACATCTGTAGGGGCCTTGCATCATTCTGTCAGTATGGGATCTTTCAATCTCATTTGTAACATGATGCAGAAGCTGGGAACTTGAAAGTACGTATTTTCCGTAATACATTTTTCAGAAATTTTTACCGAGCGCTTCATGCTCAGCCATTATCGGTATATGGTGATTCTTAATACACTTACGACGAAAAAGCATTCTGAAATGCGCTTGTTAGTCCTTCACCCCCTTTGCTATATGCCTTTCAGGGAGGTCTTATATCACCTCCCATTAGACCCCTCCACAGGACGGCACCTTTAAATTTATGTAGTAACAAAGGAAGAGACCCCCACTGCTGTATACAAAACGCAGGAGCGCATGAAAAAGGTGCAATTGACGCGGACTTGGGGAAACTGAGACAACATTATCTTTGGTGCCCCCAATTCCCAAACTCGGGCGGCGCCACTGATTACTATCACAAAATTTCGTCCCGCTTTGCCCGCATTCGTCACGGCACACACTTCATATCTTATAACCATTACTGGGGCAATAAATTTTTCTGACCAAAACACTTGTCCGGAAAAGGTACATTTCCAACCTCTGCAGGGACCCTGCATCAATAGAGAATCTTAGATTTTTTTCCAGTCCATTATAATATGTTCTGAGAATTGTAAGTGACACCGGTACGTTACTATACATTTGTTTTAACGATTTGACAATTGATAGCTATATAGCTAACAATTCCTTGACCTCTTTAATTTATGAAACAAATACGTAACTAGTCATTCATAAATTTTTGCATTCTCTCCAAGATGATTGAACTGAAGAAACGAGATGGAAACAGTGGGTCATCTTGTCCGCCAACACTTATAGCAGGAGCGATCATCGCAAAAATAAAAAGAGCAAAAACAGATCCTTAAAATTTGCAAAATATTTCACCAAATTGCGTCTAAGGAACTTCAAATATTCAAAAAATTTCCAAAGGGGAGGGGACATCCCCTTCCCTTAAACCCCTTCCCCAGGACGGCGGTCCGAAACAACGTTTAGTCCTTCCCCCACCAAGTCGGAAAAAACGCTTCCTACGCCTTGGAAACAAACACCTGACAAAGCTCATAAAAAGCAATCTGAAATAAAATTATTCTTTCACAAATGTAATTTATAGTATAAATTTTCTCACCTGTAAATATCTAAAATATGAGATATCAAAACTTGGATTGTTTAAATGTAACTTAAAATGCCTAGAAAGTGCCATTTCCTGCAATCTGTGAGGCATTTTTGTCAAAATTTTCTCCGTACTCTCCGCGCCAACTAAGGTGGCGCTCCGATTAGATAGCGTCGGGGCATATTTTGCCCCCCCCCCCCATGAATACAGTCCTAGATACGACCCTGACACCATTTACACTGGCCAAAGATAACATAGCCAATAATAACCTTTAATTATCAGCAAAGTCAATGCTGAGCTTTATAAAGTAACTTTCAATTAAAGGGCATAAGATGTCTCGGCAAACTTAGTACAGCTAAATCCCACAAATATCCCCTATTTCATTTACCTCAAGTATATTTCATATGTTTAGAGCATAAATATTGCATATTTAAGGTAAAACAAGGAATTAGTCTGTACGTAAATTTCTTAACTCATGCGGTGAAAAACATATTGTAACATGATTCTCAAGAGCCATTCATGAGATAGGATGCCCGGATACACTAATTCAAATTGGGGTGACTGTATTTCCCCTTTAAATAAAATCTAAGTTTCCGTCTTGAAATTTAAATTTGTTTCTAAGGCATGAAATTTTAAAGTAAAGAATGCCTTTTTAGATGTAACTTTCAAGGTCTAAAATGTGTCAATACCCCCCTCCATTTTCTTGAAGGGCCTACGCTATGGCTACCCGCCAACTAATTGTGGCTCCCCAGTGTCATACTAAGAGCGCTAGGGGGAAGCCTGCACCAGCCTTGTACGGGTACCATGCATGCCATCGCAGTCGAAGAATGTAGTAAATAATTTAAAGTTTAGATTATTTCATGAGTCGAAAGCTTCACCAAGGATAACACCATTTTGGATCTAGGAAAACTAAAAACAAGATAAAATTTCTCAAAGAGAGAGTAGAGGGCGTCAGGAGGGGAGGGACAAGGGGCACTTGCCCCGTAGAAAATAAAAAACTTGAAAAAAAAAACTTGAAGAAAAAATGACATTAACATTTTTTTATGATATGGCTAGAAAATTTCCTGAACATGAGATTTCAAAATAGAAAATAATTAGATGCAACTCACAAGGCATGGGAAGTGCCATTTTCAGCCATCTGGGAGGCATTTTAGCCGAAATTTTCTTGGCGCTTCGAGTCAAATATGGTGGCCCTACACTTAGATAGTTTTCCAACAGGTTTCGCCCCCTGGCAAATTCCTGGCTACACCCCTGTATAAGGCGCCAACATTTAGCAATTAAGCTCTTTTCTGGGAGTAAAAAAATTTCCCCTGATTTGATCAATTGAAGGTTTTGCCCCTCCATGATTTTTTCTGCGAACGCCCATGGGTGTTATTCCTCCCCTTGGGCAATATCCCCTTTAATTACACCCTTAAAGGACAGAAAAATACTAAATAATGAGGTTTCCTAAACATTTAATCAAATTCAACGCTTTACGGAGCTTTAGAAAGATAGCACCAGTTTGCATCCAAGCCACCTCACATAGACAAAAATAAGTGCACAAAGAGTATGGGATGCCGTCCCCTCCTCTAAGATAGCATCTCTTGCCTTCCGCGAAGCCACAAAGTATGAAGAATATCACTAAATAATAACAATTTGTAATAATATAAACAGAACAACGCTTTGCCAACGATAGTACAATTTTGAACCTAAGCCAAGGCTTACGTGTACCCCTTCCCTCAGCCCCACCCTTTTCCGATGTCGCCCTGAGAATATGTGAGAAAGGAAGGGTCCGCCTGGGTGTTAACTCTCTGTAGGCACACCACTTGGTGCACCGCTTAGACAGTCACGGTCATAATTACCACCCCCTAGAGATTTCATCCAAGCTACGACCCTGAGCATGTTACTCAAGGTATTAGATTGCTACATGAAAACCTCTTGAACTCAGGCATCTGTCTTTGAGCCTTCACCTACCGTAGCTCTGGCTAGAGCAAATCACTGGAATGTTTGTGCTAAGAATGTTCATAAGTGATACAACTTCGATTGTGAAAATTGCACGCAAAATTTTGCGGGAAACTTCTTTGCCATGGTGAAACCTGCTTGCAGACTCAGCAAGCGTTGGTGAAAGAATATACCCGAAGAGGGGACCAGACTCCCCTAATTGGTCCAGCAACCTGCGGAAGCCCCACCAGAAAAAACAGTTTACTGAAAGGATCGAACACAAAAGTCTGCGCGCTCGAAGCGCCTAGAAAAATTTAGGGTTTTTTGAGAAAATGAAAATATTTGGCTCTTGTTAAAGAAAACTAGAAAATTTGGGTTTCTGTTTGAAGAATCTTTCCCTCCTCATCCCAGACTATTCCAATTCTCCCAACTAAGTTACTCCTAGCCCCCCAAACTGTCTTGAGCCCCCCTCCCCACTGTACCGTGCAGACACAAACCTAGTACATTACTTAAGGTCATATCCTGGATGGCATCATGTAGCTCCGTGTTGGTAGCTCCATGATAGCATACTTCTGTAATCAGAACACTCCGTGCATGCTGTCTAATGTGAGCTCCTTTGCATTTTTTGACCTCCATGTCAATCAAAGAGCAATCACCAACTGAGAATTTTGCTTTCTCCCAACCAAAAATGTACTTGGGGTGATGAGGGTCTGTCTTTAAGAGGAAAACCAAGACGACAGGCAACTGGTCGCCGGGCATGTCCCCTTCCACCACCCGTGTGCGCCTGTAGTCAGCATTGAGGCAGTTTAAGTATCTTACAAAATATGTTTTACTATGATGTTGAGTCTGAATTAAGAATTTGTCCAAATAGTAAGCAAAAAAGACGACAGAACTTCTCATCAATTCAATTTTGTGTCGCTAGCTATAGAATCACGTACGCCAATACACCGTGACCGCAGAACAATACCTAACCGTGAAACCTCTAGAAATAAATCCAACATAGCCTACCTAAAGCGAGTGTTAAAGCAAATGGTAGCTTAGATCGTAACGAAACTACGTTTATTATTAAGCCGCCTGTTGGGATCATATTTGGTCCAAAATCGCCTGGAAACATACCGGGGCTACCGCTTACAGACATTAAAATATAATTTTCAATCTATGGCTACGGGCCTGCCTGCATCTGAAAACGGACCTCAACTTGAATAAAAAATCTACGTGTGAACACAAAACGGAGTAGACGAGCCCTCTACGTAACCGGCATACCCACGTAGAACAAAACCCTTTTTCCAATGTCCCTCGACTCTCCAAGTAGCCAAACGAAGAAGAAGAAGAAGAAGAAGAAGAAGAAGAAGAAGAAGAAGTAGAAGAAGAAGAAGAAGAAGAAGAAGAAGAAGAAGAAGAAGAAGAAGAAGAAGAAGA
>WURT03168928.1:0-10526 GCA_009936505.3 Holothuria glaberrima | reverse complement strand
TTTTCAGGGAGACAGACATATCCTCACCCTACAGTATAACATAAGCTCTCCCCACACTTTGTGGGTTGAGCTAATAAATTATGGCATCACCCCTGCAGTTGTGCAAACTTGAAACAATGAAAACAACTATTGTTTTGGCATCACAATTCAGTACCCACCAAACCTTTACACCCAGGGAAAATTGCTCCCCTCCTTCACTACACAGCTGTGTTCCATACAGTGTGACCATACATGCAATTATGTGATAACTGTCTTTTCTTGTAGGGTAAGGAAGAACATGAGACAAACAGACTCATGTATCCAATCTCATTGTCATACAATCATAGTTCTTCAGGTTTTTTGTACCTTGAGCACATTAAATTTTCCTCATTACAAAAAAGAAATTTTTAAAAAGTTTCATGTTTTTTCCAGGCCTGGAAAAGGATAATTAAAATTTGTCCAGGCCACAGTACCTATCTGTGGGTAAACAACACAACTTACAGAAGACCCTCTGAAGATATTTAGTCCATTCTTACTTTCTCAAAACAAAATTGATCACTCCTACCTGTGCTAGTGGTGGCTTGTTTTCAGCATAGCTTCTTAAATCTTTCACAGACCTGCCTGCCGTATTATTGTGGCTGACGACAAGCTTTTTGCTGTCAGAAAGATCATTAAGTGAGGCCCTGGTAACTTTTTTGAAATTTGGGATGTTGTCAGGAGGGGGCATATCCGGATGAGAGATTGTCTTCCGAAGGATGTTATTGTCCTCTTTTGGTGGAATCAGATTGTGGGAAGTGGCTTTGCAGAGTTGCTGAAAAGATAAAACAATTTACAATTCATATGATTGTATGTAGACTGTAGACAACTCAAACTGATAGACGATATAGTAGCTGACCAGCTTTGAAGGACAACTTGAAATTCTCAATGGTTCTTTCAGAAATACTACAGTAGTACAATTTGATTAAAATTAATCTGGAGAAGAATTGCCAAGGAACAAGATGCTCCTAAACAGACCTGGAAAACTCCCAACCTTGACAATATTTGAATTAACCCTCACACAAATTACCCCTCCAGAAAATTTGCAATTGTCCTGGGTGAGAATTCTGTGGGAAATATCTGGGTTGACCATGGGGAAATCACCTGGTTGGGGATTGTCCAAGGAGGAGTTTCCCTGGAACCCTCCTAAAGGGGTGCAAACATGACAGTTCCCATCCCAATCCCCTGCCCCCTCTTCTTTCACCCCATCCAAAAATGTTAAGTTCTAACTGGTGCAATGCAGTAGGTTAAAGGCAAAGATAACAAGGTTAAGATGAAAGAAAGCCCAGATAAGACTAGCTTCCAGCTATGGTCTATGGTCATTACTGCAATTCAGTTCTGAAGCCCATGAAAATACGATTAGGCAATTTCACTTACTTTTCCACTTGGACCTTCGTCAATCTGTGCAAGTTCTGTTTTGCGTTTCCGTGAATTGTGGCCAGCTGTCACAACTGTTGTGGTATCTCCTCCAGAAAATGTTGTTTCCTTCTTCTTTAGGTCACTGTCATTAAATTCTTCTGGAGCATATATTTGTGTTTCTACTGGGTAAGAAGTCTTCAAGTGAGGGCGACACAAGGTGTTTCTCCTGTGAAGTTCCTGAATTCTATCTTCCCAAGCCATGAATTCTGGTTCCTCATCACAGTCATTTACAATGACAAAATTTGCTCGTCCTGTGGGGAAAAAACCAACACATTTGTAGATAACTTCTTTTCTTGAATATTTCTGTTAGGATCACATGTTTTTCAAAGCAGAACTAAGAAAAAAATAACATTGAAAAATTGTTCAAAAGAAGTTACTCTCCTACCCACTTTTAGCAGTTCTATAATTTCCATGTTATTTTTTACACAAATATTATTTTTGATACATGAGAGTGGAATGAAATGTACACATTCTGCCAGTCTGGTGGTTCTCAAGATATTTGCAAGTGAAGTAACTACATTGTAACCTTAAGTGAACTTGAAGTAAGCAGAAGTGATGTTAACTTCATCTGCTAATATTTCAAGGATCTCAAACAGGTTATCACATGCAAATTTCACTAGAATTCTTAAATTAAGTACCCCTCCAACATATCAAAACCTATGTTCAACTTAAACCGTTCTTCTAAGGATTGCAGAATGTTTGTCATTATTGTAAGCTCTTCATTGCATCTTCTTCCAGAATCTTGTACCCAGTGGGTCTTGCTTGCTGATATATCATTTCCAATATACACTCTCAAACACATTGAAGGGAGCAATTATTGAACATCACCCATTTTGGGTGGAACAAAGGCAGTTTGGCTGTGCTTCCAGGCCCTGATAGCATGTGTATGAGTTTGGAATCATAACTGTCTGTTTAATGATTCATCGATTACTCTGTGACATTTTGTTGTAACTTGTTAATGAATATTCATGGCCTTCAAGCCACCCAACATAATTTGTCAGAGATTTATCTAATTTCCATTCATAATTGTCAAATTTACTTGAAATGTTACTGTTTTTTTTATTTGTTTCTTTTTCACCAGGGTTCCTGAATCTGACAGAAATAAAATTCCATGACACTGCCAGTAGTAGTTCACTGGAGCACATGTGAAAATTGTTCAACTTGCTCCAAGCAGATTCGAAAAGAAAGACAGCAAAACACGCATTTTAAAGATGTCACAACCATAAATTACAAACTTCCATGACTTTTACATGACCAATGACCTATTCAAGATTAACTACAACAAAATCCATTCTCTATTTTATTCAAGCACAACTGAAAACGTACTAACTTGCTCCAAGCAGACAGTGGAGAGGTAAACAATACAACAAAGTGCTCATGATGCAAGATTTTCTTTTAACAAAATTCCTTAACTTTTGTAAAGTTTACAATGTTTATCTCTTTTTTAGGCCTGGAAAATGAAAACAAAACTCGCATGCCTTTTCCAGTTTGAAGGGATCTAGTTTGAAATCTTCTTTTTTTCCTTTTCCTTCTGGATGTTTTTGAAGAATTTTATGAATTTTACGTCTTCCCTTCCTAAGTGGAAACCCAGCACAGTGTCCACCTATGTAACAGTTAAGTGGTTTCTCAAGTACAAATGTCAAAATTTATGACATGAATCCGACATGCAACTGCCTGAGGACCTTACAAAAGCAGGTTCTGAACCTTCACAACACTTTCAAGCATTTTTCCAGGATGTTGTTATGCATAAATGCAAAACTCAAGTACTTTTAAAGTGGCCAGAAAATCAAGGCTTTAAGAATACAAAGTTCAACTCAAAAAGTACAGCATCTTGCATTAACATACTGTAAGTTAAAACAATGATCTAGAACACTATATGCCACAATAGCATAACTGAAGAAAATCACATCACATAAATTTCAAAAGAAATTACAGGAGTGGCCTATTTAGTACAGTATCTTGAGCATTTATTTTCTAACCGCATAAGTAGTAGTATGGCATGTTTAAAAGGTATGTAATGTCAAAAAATAAGCTCTAAATTTTTTATGTCAAACAGAAACCGACTGCAGAATTATTACTAATTAACTTTACGAATTATGGGTAGCATTTTAATGTAGCCATGGACTCTGGCTAATAAAAATCATCATTCAGACACTACAAAACAAAATATGATTGGCAAGTTACATTTGCTATCAATACCAGCCAATTACAAAAAGAATGCTAGTTTTCAAAGAATAAACAGATTCAGCTAGTTCTTACACCCAACAGGTAACAAACATCCTGCACCTTCAAGTTCTTAAGTGCCAAAAGCTACATAAAAACAGTTTACTTGTTTAGAATCTCTGCACAACCAGAAAATGTTCTCAGCCTCAACTTTTTTTCCAGTGACACTGAATCTGGTCAAATGTAAATGAATAGACTCATTCACTGTTTACAAACTGCGTGTTGGTAAAATACTTTGCTAGGCGTGCTTAAACTGTCATCACAAGACAAAGTAGATTCCGATTCGTCTACTTTCTGCGTGCAATCGCCTGACTTACACGCATGTGTTATTGCCCATCCTCTATGCCAACCAATGCTAACCAGTGACGTAACCGTGAACAGCCTAATACTGATTTATCTAAAAATTATTCTCATTATCATTGGTGGACTTTCAACATTTAAAAATAAACATTTGTAACAACCTTCTGACTACAGATGAGTACTGTATCATATAGATAAGAAGAGGCCTGGGCCCAGTTTCACTTCCACTTGTATGTACATTAGTTGTGATGAAAAAACAAAAGAAAGGTCCCTCCTGACAAGACAAAACTGAAAAGGCCAGATGCTACAGATGTAATTTTTTTTTACATGGCCATACACATGGATTAGCAGATGGTACACGATTTACCAAACGAAAAGCTTAAAGACAGGTAATCATCATCTCAGACAATTGCAATTCTCCCAGCTAGGTTAGCCCCAGCTACAAACCTAGTTTATTGCTTAAGGTGATATCCTGGTGAGCATGTAAGGACCTTTTGTGTAACTAGAACACTCTCTGTGCATGCTTTGTAATATGAACTACTCTGCATTTTTTGAATTTTGTAACTCTTTTGTCAATGAAAGAGTTAACAGTTGAGACTCTTGCTTACCCCCCAATGAAAGTCATACTTAGGATGATGAGTATCTGTCTTTATGTTAGTTCTGATGAGGAGCTGTGCTAAATCATGCTTAATGACACTAAAACATTAGTTTACAAGAGGGCCCTACCCGTTGTATGGTGGCTCTTCCCATTTACTGCCGAGGCTGTCAGGGAATTTTGACTGGAGCAGAGCTCATCTAGAGTCTTGGTAACCTTGTCTGGTAGGTCTAGCTGACTACTTGTAGTGCTACTTCGCAAGTTGTATGGCGTTTGGTGGTTCGATTTAACTGACCCTGTAAGATCTACCTCTGACTTTGTGCAGGCCATCACGATCTCGATGGTAGTGCGTCCTATGGAGTGGAGGGGTGTAGTGATGTTAGCTTATGTCCCATAAATGCCAGTATTACAATGAAAACGGCTTTATGAGCCAAAATTTAAACTCATTGAAAATAAACAACAAACCATAAGTTATAACAAATAAAAGGCATGCAGACTTTAGTAAAAAACACATGCAATATAGAAGTAACATGGTTAATAAGTGAGGGGACCAAACTTTTCCATGTCATGTAATTAGCTAACTCCAAACTTACATTTGTACAGATTTAGTTCCCCATGCAAGAGCAAAACCTCTAGTCTGTCCAAGTGCACACACTTAATTTCCTGAACTAATCCCTCCCCTGACTCTTACCAACAACACAACCACCCCACCCTGGAAAATTCACATGGATTATTCAGGGGAGTGGGAATTTCCCTGAGGTAGCAAACTAGGGGGGGGGGTGGCCAGAAAGAAATTCTCTAGATAGGAATTTTCCATGAGGAAGTTGTCTGGTCACCGAAAAAGTTAGTCTTTGAATGGAACAAAAATCCAGATATGCCCCTAAAATTACACCATAAGATCTCAATTTCCAACAATATTTTTAACATTCCCTGTCCTGACATCAAGACTTCTAAATATGCTAATTAAATTTACCCAAACTACTCCTTCTGGGGGAAGTATGCAGAGTAAAAGCAATCCACCCCCACCGCAAAGCTTATGTTCCTGGACCATGGAACTGTATAAATAAAAATTCCAAAATTAACCTCACTGTACACTGGACTGAAAAAAAAATTACTGGTACAGCACTTCCAGCTCTGGAGCAAAGCTGACAAGGTACTGGTCAATTCTTTTGATAGTTGAGGTAGGTAGGAGTGTACTAAATTACTAACCCTTTGACCTTGTACTTGCACTGGAGTGTAAGCTCCTGGTAGAACCCTGGGAGGAACCCAGGCTAAGTCTGGGGCTGGTCTCAAGGTCATCTAACCTCATCTCACTAAGATTCTTGCCAAGCTTATGAGATGGTGTTCCATTCAACGAATCTGTTGTTGAGATGTCTGCATCAGATACCCTTCCTAAGGAATCCTCTTCTAACAAAGAGTGTGATGACCTTGTTCTTCTTCTTGTTCCATGGATGTCAGCATTGGAGAGCTGAAAGAATCAAGCAAATTAAGGAAACTGGATAACTTTGAAGTTCAAGTGAAAGTCATTATTTTCTGTTGGCCAAACGACAGAAGGAAACTTGTATTCCTGTTTGCACATGTTAAATGCAACAAAACAACTCATTTTTCAGGACTTGATGTAACAGATAGTAAAGTCACCATTTCAAAATAGCTAAGCTGCAACTGCCTCAGCAACAACAAAGCCCCTGCAGCATTGCTGAGGGAGCTGCAACCTGAAGTTATGTCATGATGCCTCAGTCAGCAAAATAGGGCCACTCCCACAGTTTGCCTTGCAACCTTACAGGGTAAATTGCTATAAAAATCGCTTAGCTCTGTCCCCAAATTTACAATTTTCCTTAAACATAACTGTTTCTGCTGCATCTTTTGCATTGTTAAACTTTCATCACGCCCTCAAATTTAAGTCCATCTCTTACAGTTATGACTCAACTGATGATTCACGAAAACAAACAAGTTCATTTCTTTTACTGAATGTAACAACCCATCCACTTTATATTTGCTTTTCAAATCTCATTAGTTCTAGCTTCATTCAACCGTTTTTAGCACTTCAAATCTCATTAGTTACTGTAAGCTCATAACTGTTTCTTCCCCTTCTCTCATTGTACTGATTGCCTTCTTCAGGGTAGTTCTTTAGCCATGAGTTATGTTTACATCAACCACTCAACCGCATAGTTTATTTATATTACCTTTCACTTTTATTCTAAAAATCACTGTTATCAGTTTCCAACTGGATTATTGAAGTGTAACATAAAAAAGATAAAATCTAAGTAACCTGCCCTTCAATGTTTATCTTCCGTTCAAGTCGGATTAAACATATCTTCATTTTGTTAATGTCTGGGACTTAAATCAATCCAAGCAGCTGGCATTAAGATGTTACAAATCATAAGTTCACGAACCAAGAGTTTATTCAAATGTTAGTCACTTATGTAAATCATGTTTTGATATCAACAAATTCTTTGTGCAAGTTCTTCCTTACTAATTTTCTTGTCATTTCATTCATAATTAATTACAATTTTCAATGATCTTTTCCATCTCATGAACACTGTATGATTTAATTCTGAATAAAGCTATCCATTTTTTCATTTAATTTGCTTTATAAATCTTAATGTTTGGTTTCACCACTTGGCTCTTTGCCAGTGAGTCTAGGGGACTTTAGGAAAAGTAGATGGGAGAGAGAAGGCGAGAAAGTGGGAGTGGGAGGTGGAAGGGTGTGACCATGGCTCCTTTTCTATTTCAATACAGGTGTTAAAAAAACATAATATAAGAAGTATAATATTTTACATTTACTTCCAAACTTGAGTTATCCATGTCCACTCTCTTCATCTTCTCAACAGATTTCTCCATCTTTTCCATCTTCATCACCAGACTCTTGTTTGCTAGCTCCAAAGTATGAACCTGACAAAGCATGAAACAATTAAACAATCAGGCAAACAGCTACCAGTATTCAAAGGAATAAGATTTTGTTAGAACTATTTCACACAAATAAGATTCTGAAAGCATTTCATTATAAACTTCTTTTATTTCAAGAGAAATATATTCAATACGAGAAATGAAAACATTACAGCTGGTGTGTTAACTGACATAAGACACACCCAAGGTCTCTCAAAGCAGTTTCACAAAACTTCCTGGCTTAGGGCTAATGTTCCAATACTTACCACCTATTCCCCAAAATACCTGCAATAATGGGTTGGCAAGCACTGATAACACAGTCGGGTTTCATGCTACTACACGGTGCCTTCTCCCTTCATTTCATATCCCTATTCTGGTCTTCAAAAACACAAACATTTCTCTTCTTTGACGACTAACATGCCCTTATTTTGGATCATTTACTCATATTCCTGTGGAATCCCTGTCTAAAATTATGGCAAATTTCATTTCCTGACTTTTTCTATAGGTATGAGAACACTGGAACCATTTTGTTCTAGCTGACCAAGTTTAATTGTCTACAGTCTCTGTAACAAATTCACCTGTGTCATTTGATGGAGATAAGTGGTTGGTGAGATTTTAAAATATCTGCACACCTACAGACCGGCATTCTCATGAGAAGTAACCCTTGAATCTTCTTCCTTAGCCAGGACACAGACATGATCGTGTCATATAAGTCACAATTTTACTTCTTTTAACTAATTAAGGCTAGCAAGCACAGGCAACCCTAATATCAATAACATCCCTTTTCAAAGAACAACATTGATGCAGGTGTCCCAGCATTTCATAAAAACACACTTTCTCCATTCTCTCACAGCTTTTCTTCATAAATTTTCAAAATCCCAGTATATCTAAGTTCTTCCACTTTGAGACATCCTGTTGCATGGGATACACTGATTGGACGTGAGATAAAAGCAAAAGATTGCCATTTTCTCCTTTAGGTTAATCAAATTTCCTGACTTTTCCTACATATGAGGTATTTTCTTTAATTCCCTGTTTTGAAAAATGTAAACTCACTTTCCAAGTCTGTCCTTATTTCCAGAGGGACTGGAAATCTCAGACTTAAAATACCTTTGCAGATAATGTCTGTACAATGTAGGTTCAAGTAGCACCACCCTGCTTTCATGACACCCTAATGACCTAACTGAAAGTCATTCAAGAATAAGCAGGTTTTGGCTTGATAACGTTTTCCCAAGGTCAAAAAACTACCCTCCTGGATTTTATTGAGCCATTTTTAGGTTTGCAGGCCACCTCATAGAAGAGCTAAAGCTGAGCATGAGAATCTCTCACATTACACTTCTGATCACTATTTGCAGGCAGACACTGATCACCTCAAATACATTTCAGGTTTGGGGCAACCAGAATTTACTATTGGTGACTGCATTTTGATTGACATAACATGTAGGCAAATTGTCAAATTAGGCCTTCAAATAGTAAGCAATAGTAAAATGACCTGCAGACCAGTGAAAAGTGAGGTGTACAGTAGTGCAACCTACATCACACACAGAAGTGTACTCAGCAGAACATAGCCTTGGTCAAGTAAACTACATTCATTTCTAAAGCACTTCATGTGAAAGGTGCTAAAAACTGTTACTTTTATTAAAGGAGGGGCTGGAAGTTTTTGGGACAATTTTAACAGTCTGGGAAGAGAAAATTGGGCTTCAAGTCTAAGTTCAGTCCCACCTTTGCCTGTAATTCCATCCTCTCCAAATCCATCCTCTTCTCCACTTCTGATATCTTCCCTTGGGCCTCCTCTTCTACCTTTCTTTGAAGGCTGCAGGACTGAGTCTTCACCTGCAATAGTTCTTGCTTGAGTTTCTCTAGTTCCTTTGTTTTATTCTTTCGTTCTTTCTGCAATGTTTCTCCTAGAAAAAGCCAAAAATGATAAACCAAGGGTTGGGTAATGCATCCAGGACATAGGTTCTCAATAGTGGATCATCATCGATTTGTGGCCTGAGATATCACTAAAATAGTCTTGGAAAAATTTCAGTAACAATTTAAATATGCTCATGGTACTACACATATACCATTATTACAAAGTACAGTAGCAAATGAAAGTGACCCAGCATGGCCTTCTTAAGTAGTGATCAACTCAGAAAATACAAAATATGATTATTAGCCATAACTATAAAATAAAAAATACTTCTATCACAGGCGATGCCAGTGACTTTGAAGGTAGCAATGTACATAGTATGGGGAGCAACACTTTGTGAATATTTCTTTTTCCTCAGTTCAAGGTTGTTACAAGTGAGAAAATTGGAGGAATTTACAAAAAGACAATGCAGGAAGTAACATTTTGTTAACGAGTAAACTGCATCTTAATAGCATGTCACAATTCGGAAAATGTGATTTCTATGAAAATTTTTTGGAGATACTGTGCAGGATGGGAAATCTGTGATGTATTCCCAACACATTGACTGGATATAGCTTTCACATTTGACACTGCTGTATGAAACATTCCATAAATTTGTTGAAAACAGGGTATCTGGAGTTCAGTATGAAGTATTGCAGTTAAGAGATAATTTTTGCATCATTTACACATACGAGAGGCCACCAAAAATACCTTTAACAGTTTCATAAAAGAGCCAATCAAGTGGTTACAAAAGAAAAAACCCTGTGGAACATAAAAGGAATAGTCCAAACCCAAATTGTTTTGTATTTCTCTATTTTTGATCCTAAGGTTTTGACTTTAGATTGATTAGGCCTGCTATCTTGCCCCTAAGGCATTTAAAAATTCCACTCCTCAGGATGCATTTAGGGAATGAGTATTTAAATGCATTTTCCAGTGGCATTTCACAAGGTTCTCATGTGAAAGAGAAAAATTTTCCAATTTGTGCCCTCAAACCCCGTAGCAATACTCTTTTCCTAACTCGAGATATCTCAGATTAAAGAGTGCTTATTTTTGTCAAAAAATATTTCCACTTTTCATCAAGGTCACAGATTGTTATGTAAAGTGGGCACATTGCTTCAGATTTCTTTTGTTTTTCTTTATAATTGAATGTCCTGTTTGTTCTTGAAATTTGATACTGTTGGAATGTTTGAATATGTTTCC
>WURT03168917.1:0-10526 GCA_009936505.3 Holothuria glaberrima | reverse complement strand
TCATGATACAAGTGTGAAATAGAAATTACCCTGTAAAATGGTCAATATTTGATGGATTTTAATGGGAATTACGGCTACTTTCTGGATTTTTAATGCTTTTTACATCAAATATCCAACTATGTTATTTTCATGTCACACAGCCTTTAAAATCTTGCATTGCAATTGTTGTGGAACAGCTAGGTCTCATGAGGAAATTAGCAGTCATTCCAACCTTACTTTTTGTCAGTGGGAAAATCTTGGAAATATTGGATATCTATTTACATTTCCTTTACATCTAACATAAAATGAATGTATTTTCAAGGTCAGTCAAGGAGTAAGTATGCATAAATGTTCGACCCATAGACAAGATTTGAAAGAGTCATATAGAATTAGGATACCAGGTTGTGCCCATTCATATTTGGTTGAATGAATTTACTTTTAAAGAAACTGAGGGATGATCATTTCTTTTAATCATTTGCATGAGTGCATAAAAATTTAACTCTTCCCCCACCCATGCACCCACCCATCCACCACGAGAGCATACTTTTGAAAAAACAGGGAGCTGGTGTAATAGGGTAGTGGTTCCAGCCTTTTCACTTCATGCAAAATGCCATTTTGCACCACAGCAGGATGTAATGCAAAAAAGTCCCTGGAATTAACCTTCAGCTTTCTTTATTTTTGCATGAGTACTTCAATTCCTTTCCTACTGCAAACATATCCCAATTGAACATATCACTTCAACAACATGATCTGTACTGTGCCTTGTAATTTTTTTTCTAGAGAGTTGAGTTTAATACCTCCCACAGGGAATCCCCATGAAGTAGTGGTATGCACACACCACTGGCAATAGCGGATCTTTGAACTCTTTGTGTCTGATTACTTACAATGGAAACAAACTTCACATCCTGATGGAAATTTCACAGGGATTAACTTAGCTGACTGTTACAGCAAAGGGAGGGCAACATACAGAAATAACTTTCACTTTATACACAAGGACTCTCACCTTATCATTTTATAATGGCAAGAAGTACCCAAATTTTAGAAACCAGGATGATAAGGTGACCCCTTTAATACATGCCCTCAAATGACAAGGTCATAGAACATTACCATCCAAATTAATTCACTTTCCACAAAAAGTACTGTAGCATTCATTTAAAAAGTTTCAGTCTATTCTGCAACCTTCACAAAAGTGCCATGGAAAACTATTTTTTACATAGGGGGGAACAGAGGGCACTGTCCCCTCCAAAGTTTTGGACAACCCAAAAGTTTGGACAGAATGTGTATAAAATTTGGTCAAAATTTTAAAAAGACTCAGAGATTTGGCAGAAGAAATTGTGCCCCCTGTTCCCCCTCCCTCAATAGAAGAAAATTCATATGGTTTCACATACTTATCATACTTACTGATTTCTCATTTAGTTCAAGTCAGTGCTATTATAAGTTATCACAATGGCCGAAATTGACCAGTCCTTTCATTCCCTGCATTTCTCATATTGTTCACTAAACATCCTCCAGCTCTACATGTACAGGATCCGAACGAAAACATGGTGGGTCATCTTGATCCTCTGTATATTTTAATTTTTCCAATAACTTCCAGTTTATTTAAAACATCCAACTCTGCTTCAGCATCATGTACAAATGTTTTCCGAAACAACGAATTTTCTTCACCAGAGTCTGTCTCAAAGTAGTGATCCCAGTAGCCTAACCTGTTTGGTCCAAAACCGAAGAGGTTTATCTGCAAGATTAAGAACGAACATTTTATGATATATTTACATCTTTTAGATGCAAAGAACTTGAAACAGTGGTGTTTGCTGGGAATTATTAATGTTGCATTGGATTTGAACTACCCCAAACTAAAGCAAATGCTAAGGGGAATCCCTCATTGCTTTTTCTCCCCCCTTCCCCGCCCAGAAGCTCATAAGCAGAAACAAGATTGCACAACATCACTAATACCTGTTGAAACACTTCTTAAGTTTAGAGTTACAAGAAGATATATTTTAGAGGTTAGAAAATAATTCTCATTTATCCAAATCCCATTGTCAGAGCTTAACCCATTGCTCACATATAAAATGTTGAAATTTATTCACTTAAATTGAAAAGTGGTTGCACAATAATTTGTGATGTCCTACTTTTGCAGTTCACATGACCTGCTTTTTGTTTCCTTTTGAAATAAAAATGTTTCACCACCTTGGAAGCATTTTCTGTTTATTTGCATAGCTTGTATAGTCACTAACCCTGTAACAATAAGACATTGATCACATTTTGACACAAGGTGCAGTGGTTTTTGATTCCTTGCTGAAGGTAGGCAAGGAATCTATGCGATGGTGATGTCGTGTGTGTGTATGTGCATGTGTGTGTGTGTGTGCCTGAATCTATGTGATGGTGATGTCATTTGTATGTGTGTTTGTGATGCTCTTTGTAATCGCGTTATCTCAAGATAGGAATTGACCTACCCTTTTCATATGTAATGCATAGATTTGTCATGTTGAGAGAAAGAACCCTATTGTTTTTGGTGGAGGTTAAAGGTCATTTGAGGTCACTAGAGGTCAAAGACCGAAAACCTTGTAATCGCGATATCTGAAGGTAGGAATGACCAACACTTTTCATAGTTGGTATATAGATTTGTCATGTTGAGAGGAAGAACCTTATTGTTTTTGGTGGAGGTCAAAGGTCATTTGAGGTCACCAGATAGGCCTGATTTTTAAGGAAATTTTCAGGTTGCCCATCGGACAACCTGAAGCCAAATTTGGGTGGTCTGAAATATTTTTTGGCTGTCCAAATGAAAGTAACAAACAAGAGATGAACAATTTGATTTCCTGTCTCTGCCATAGAAAAACATTTATTATAAATTCTGCATTTTTCCGTTTTTATTTCCATAGTACAATGATGGATGGTAGTCCACACCATTGACTCATTGCCACTTCTTAAAGGGATTTTTATGACATACTTTCTTACTGATGTAGGGAACTATTTAATAACAAATAAAATCTGCTCGTCAATCGGACAAGCTCAAAGACAGAAAGTGGTTTTCCCAATCATTTTTTTACCCATCACGGACGATAGGACGAGTGCTAAATTTCAGCCCTGCCAGAGGTCAAAGACCAAAAACCTTGTAATCACGATATCTCAAGATAGGAATGACCTACACTTTTCATAATTGGGATATAGATTTGTCATGCTTAGAGGAAGGCCCCTATTGTTTTTGGAAGAGGTCAAAGGTCATCTGAGGTCACTGGGGTTTAACTGCAAAAACCTCTTAATTGACTGAAAATCACGATATCTCAAGATAGCAATGACAGACACTTTACATATTTAATATATAAATTTGTCATGTTGAGAAGAAGAACCCAATTGTCTTTGCTGGTCAAAGGTCAACTGAGGTCATCCCACATGAACTGCAAAAACTTTGTATTGGGCTTGTAAATACAATATCTCAAGATAGCAATGATGGACAGTTTTTATGTGGTATATAGATTTGTCATGTTGAGAGGAAGATCCTTATCGTTTTTGGAAGAGGTCAAAGGTCATCTGAGGTCACTGAGGTTTAACTGCAAAAACCTCGTAATTGACTTGTAATCACGATATCTCAAGATAGCAATGACAGACACTTTACATATTTAATATATAAATTTGTCATGTTGAGAAGAAGAACCCAATTGTCTTTGCTGGTCAAAGGTCAACTGAGGTCATCCCACATGAACTGCAAAAACTTTGTATTGGGCTTGTAAATACAATATCTCAAGATAGCAATGATGGACAGTTTTTATGTGGTACACAGATTTGTCATGTTGAGAGGAAGATCCTTATTGTTTTTGGTGAAGGTCACTGGTCATTTGAGGTCACCAGAGGTCAAAGACTTAAAACCATATCAACATGACATATGAAGATGGGAAGGATAAAAGCTATTCACACTGTGTTTAGATTTGGCATATTAAGAGGAGGAACCCTTTTGTTTTGCTGGAGGTCACGAGTCATTTGAGAGGTCAAAACAAACTTTGTAAACATGACATTACAAGGGAGGAAGCACAGATAAATATCTTCTAAGACATTCTTTTTTTAACTTTTTTGTTATTTAAGTTTTGGTGGGGTTTAAAGGTCATGTGAGGTCAGCAGGGATCAAATTCAAATTGCGAATGCATTTTAAAAAGTAATGTAATCAGGAAGAAGTATAAATTTAAGGGATGATCCTCTGTGTGACAAAGCATCCCCCTTTCGGCAAGGAATCACTTAGCCTTTGGGCTTCCTGGCTGAAAAACAAAACAAAGAAAAACAAGACTGTAATCTGAGTACTATAGTACAAGAATGACATCTCAAATTATTGTGCAAACTATCTATCATTTTAAATTAAGTGAATAAGCTTCAACATTTTATATCCCAGGTCAAGGATGTCAAGCTTTGTAACATGTATTTTTGAAATTTTTAATTAAAGTTACACTTTCAGTTTCTGGTGCTGACTCTGCAACAAATAGCATAGCATAAAGAAGTGAAATCATATTTTATTGTACTTATATAGTTGATAACTGATGAAATAATCTATCACTGTGAGAGGTATAGAGGGACAGGGGATCAGTGAAAGGTTCCCAAAATCTCCCTTTGTATTTGAGAAAATTTATACACAGAATAAGGAACAGAAGAAAACAACAATTAAAAAATTAAATAATTCAAGAGCACAGTTTCCCGAAACTCTATATTTTGCTATTAATTTGGGCCTTGCAAAACTGTATAAATGCTGTCACCTCTTCAATTTAATACATACTTCTTCAATGATCAAGATGATTTGTTAACTTTTTATAGACAAGCAAGTGTGTTTAATGTTTATCTATGGTGCAATTTTACAAATTTTTGATCAAACAAGTTTTTGAAATCTGGGAATTAATAAGGATCCACTTTCATTGATAGACATCTCATCCCTTAAAGAGAGAAAGCAGTCTCCGCAAGTTAGTTTAAAAAAATCTGCTAAAACTTACAGATCTCCACATATTTTGCTCACAGGTATTTTTCATTATACGTTTCTGTATAATAACATTGAATATTGAAGGTAAACTGAGGAGTTATTCTAGATAAATGTAGCAAATAAGTAACAAAAATACTGTCACGATTGAAAGGAGCCATTTCTGAATTAGGGTGATGGGGCACACTAATTCATACTGGGGGGACTGCATTTTTCCTTTAACTTGTGGCTGCTGAATCTAATAAGTCAAGAATTGTTTACCTCATCACAAACGTGAAAGGCGAAAATAACTGCCAAGAACCCGGTAGATGGATACAGTCCTTTCTCGATACCCCAGTGCTTCTTGATATGCCACATCAGTTGTGGATTGTAGACCAGAACCTGTGAAAGGAGTAGCATCATTACTTTTTTGTCAATTCTAATGTAAATCTGATGCATTTAAAACAAAGCAGTTTTGGTTTCCATGAAAAGAGAAACTATGGGGTCATGATGGCGTGTGTATATGTGTGTGTATGTATGTGTGTGTTTGTGACACTTCTTGTTTACACGATATCTCAAGAAGGGAAACTCTGAACATTCTCAAACTTGGTGGGTAGATGCCCCATATTGAGATAAAGAACCCTATTGTTTTTGGTGGAGTTCAAAGGTCATCTGGGGTCACCAGGGGTCAAACCCTGAAAATTTGTTTACACGATATCTCAAGGTAGGAAGCTGGAATTGATTTCATACTTGGTATGTGGATGCATTATAGTTAGAAGAAGGACCCCTAGTGTGTTTGTTGGAGGTCAAAGGTCATCTGGGGTCACCTGGGGTCAAACTCTGAAAATCTGGTTTACATAATATCTCAAGTTAGGAAGCTTGGATAGATTTCATACTTGGTATGTGGGTGCATTATAGTGAGAAGAACCCTTTTGTGTTTGGTGGAGGTCAAAGGTCATCTGGGGTCACCTGGGGTCAAATTATGAAAATCTTGTTTACACGATATCTCAAGTTAGGAAGCTTGGATAGATTTCATACTTGGTATGTGGATGCATTATACTAAGAAGAACCCTTTTGTGTCGAGGTCAAAGGTCATCTGGGGCCACCGGATGTCAAACTCTTAAAATCTTGTTTACACAATATGTCAAGGTAGGAAGCTTGGATAAATTTCATACTCAGTATATGGATCCATGCATTATGGTAAGAAGAAGAATCCTATTGTTTTTGGTGGAGGTCAATGGTCATGTGGGGTCACTGGGGGTTAAACTGTGAAAATCTTGTTAAAACGATATCTCAAGGTAGGAAGCTTGGATAGATTTCATACATAGTGTGTGAATGCCTCATAGTGAGAGGAAGTACAATAATTGTTTGTGGTGGTCAGAGGTCATGTGGGGTCACTGGGGTCAAATTTGTAATACCTTGTTTACAGGGTATCTCATGTTAGGAAGCTTGGATACTTCACATGGTGTTGCTTTTAATCCATCAGAAAACCCAAGTGTCCCAAGTGTTTTTGGATGTCAGAGGTCAGCTGAAATCACCAGTGGCCCAAAAAAATTTCCGAAGAATTCCCAAGGTCACATATGAACACAAAATTGTAACTTTCCAGCTCATTAAGATAGCATTCAACCGATGATTGAAAGAAATGGGACATCTTGGCATTATTTGAGTGCTATTCATCGAAACCACAATGCAATTTTTGCATTCTGGTTAAGTAAAGCCCTTTAGAAGAAATCCCAATAATTTTACAATTGAGCAACTATTTAACACTGAAAAGAAAGAAAGAAACCTTTAAAGTCAAATTCTTTTGTGAACCACTTAGAAAGACATTTCAATCTTAGGTTGGGGGCAAGTGCAATTTGCCATCTCTTTTATGTGGTAATGAAGTTTTTTATGCATTTTGTTTTCATTTTTAAGTTATTTTTGTTATGAAAACATGTCTGTTTTGTATAAACAGTAAATTTTATATGGAGTCTTGGAATCCATTGAGACCTCCTTAGAGGACAACAAAAGAGGGACATCACAGTTTGAGAACGTCGTGAAATTTTATTTTCATTCTGCAGGCCAGGAAAAGTCCTGGAATTTTGTAAAACACACAAAAAGTCCTGAATGAGTCACTGAGTTATGCGAGTTTGAACTTTTTTAAACTCTTTGAAATGCATGTGCATTTCATATTTTTATTCATGATATTCATACTCAATGAAATGAATACATTCATGTACTTTTAATTTGGTCTTATACAAGTCATGACCATTTTTGTTTTTCTAAAGGTATAAGAACCCTGAAGGAGAAATACAGTGGAAGTTCCAATCCATATTTACATTGTTCCTCTACCCCTCCTCCACCCCAGCAATTTCCCTACATAACTCCTACTTATGATAACCACGCACAATAGTAACCCCCTCAAATAACTTCCCCCACCAGAAAATTTGTAAATGTTGTAAGTGGGGAATCGTCCGAGAATTTGTCCTGGTCACGGTTGATGTAGTGGAGTAACTTATGGAACTGTATCAGTACAAGCTATACACTAATAGAATGAAGATTTCATGGCTTATTTTAAAGGGAAATATTGTTTTTGTTTGATAGATAATTTTCATATTTTTAAACCAACAATAATAGATAGAGAATGATAGACAATTCAAAATAAGGCCCTATGTTAGCTTTTTTTTTTTCAAGCAATAAAGGCTCTCACAGGAAGAAATTCAGTTATTTTTTGTACAAAAGTGATTTGTTCACACAAACTTTTAAAAATTCAATTGATGCAACGTCCGTAACTTTTGTAATGCGTAATATTTTGAGGAGATAAAGCTATTGCTAGAAGTTGTCAGTGAGACTGAATGGTTTAATACTGATTTCAGATATTTTCTTTGTATGCCATGTTGGTGCATTTTAAATGCAATGTTTTCCTTTAATCTTCTACCTTATTCATAGCATATTTTGTTGCTGAAATCAAAAGTAAAATATTGCAAATGTTGCATGGAAGACAGGTAATTCATAATAATGGATTGTGCAATAATAAGTCTTTTCATTTTCTGTTATTTGTGCCATTTTTTGTGAAATATAATTTCTTTCATGACCTTAAAATGACCCACTTCCTGCAACGTATTTTGTGAAGAGGAAGTTTGTAGTCTTGTCACTCTATGAAAATAGGGCTGTCAAATTTGGGAACAAGGAACATGTGGCATTTAATAATGAAAGTGGAAAGACAAAGAAATAATATCAATACAAGAATGGCATCACAAATTAGTGTGCCATGTTTTTCTTTTTTGAATTTAGTAATTTTAACATTTGTACCTCAGTAATGGAATAAGTTATGAAGAAGCACGGATAAGGGTCATATTTGGTTTTCATGCCAAGTTACATATTTTTGTAAATTGTCTCCTTGAAAAGTTATCAAGAGTAATCTAATGCTTGTGTAAATACAGGAGTAACTTGTATCAGATAATACATAAAGGGGAAAAGTTTTTATCCCTTTAGTATAAAATACAGGCCTAGGCTTATTTGCTTATGCAAAGTGTGTAAGTTTTAACACTATTCATTGATGGAAACACACAATTTTCCACAACTGTACTTTTTCTAGTAAAACTTGCTTTGTTGTATATGGTTCCCCTCAATCCACTTTACCCTCACTAGCCTCACCCAGGAAGCTCAAAGACAGCTTCCTGATCTACCCAAACATTAAAACTCATATCAACACACATCTTCTGACCAACTCTTCACATGAAGTGGCCACAGTTGCAGAGTTGGCCATAATGACTGAATCAGTACACCATAGTGTCCCCAACACTCAAAAACCAATAAAGTGATGTTACCTGATCAAGAATAGGGAAATATCAGGGTCTAATGGTTTTCTTTATTTGTCAATACACTAACGATGCTAATAATGGATGAAGTTGTTTATGTAGTAACTAAAAATGGTAGTGTGAATGGCAAAATTTGAAGAAATGATGCAAAAACAGTCAAAATCTGTAGGCTTTGTTTGAACAAACCTTTCTCATTACAACTAGCTTAAACCACGCCTATCGAAACACTATATGAATATTTGATTACACCCCTATGTTCTGACGTCTCGTTCCGACATCTCTATATTCCAAATGTGTGCATGAAGGACAGTGGTAGGATGGGGGCTTGTTCTAACCTAAACTTTTCTCTAACTCTAACCTCAATGCAGACTTTTCAGAATCTAGAGATGTCAGAACAAAGAGATGTCGGAGTATAGAGAGCTGTCCCCGAATATTCAGTGAGTCACGCAGATGTATGTACCGAACAACTGTACATTTAGTGGACCTTTATTGCCGCGGTTATTCACAATTTGCTGGGAACAGTGTGATTTTGAAGGTTGTGTACTGCACAACACTGTTGAGTTTTGAAGCAAAGAACATATTTTTATCGTGATACCCGTGTCAGTAGATTTTACCCCCTAAGACTGTTCAAGAAGACAGTTGCATACTAATGTACGCTAGTAATGGTTACCAGTTACACCTGTACACTTGTGTACTTCCCTGCATCCTAAGTTTTTGTGCTCGAGCAGTACATGCAGGTACATATCAAATATGCTACGTAAAATGTACAATGATGCACTAATTGACGAAAAATGTGTCATGAGTGTAGGTGCCGATCACTAGCAAGGGGCCCTAATCTAACAGTATGGAAAATTCAGTTCAAATTCTTACTGGTACCTCCGTAAGTCGCTGTCGTCTTCATATACACAGGAGGTATAGATCTCTGTAGGTTAAGCAATGTTTTTCCCTTGGTCAATTTGTACAAATTGTTGCAGATAGTTTCTCCAAGAGTTTCCAACATGTAAAAGAATTTATGTTGGTTCAGTCACAAATCCCTGGTTTAATCATGGCACTCCATGGTTTAAACAAGGCAGCCACCAGTATGTACATTTCACTTTAGAAAGGTAACAGGGAAAGTTTGACCTTGTGACAGAGGCTAAGCATCTCAGATGTCAGACTCCAAGCTGATACCATTGGCCGTCGAAGATTTAAGTGATTCCAGAATTGTTCAATATTATTCCTCGGAGGTAGTACTCACATATTACATCGATGGCCAAGTTTCATGGGTTAATAGAGTAAGCTCTCTGTCCAAAGGTATATACATGTGAGAAGGGGGAGGAGGGGATCTGTACCTCAGAATTTTTGAACAACCCCAAAACATGTAGTAGAAATTTGGACAAGTTTGTTCTTTAAAGGCCCATTTAAAACCACATTGAGCTTCTGGTGATGGAGTTTTCAACAATTAGTATTCTCATTAAAATGTTATCGCTAGACCCACTTTGTGACATGAGGGACCCTTGTTCTTGCAGAATAAAAAGTTTACTGTACCCAACTGTGCAATAATTAAAACTAGTCATGGTTTCTGTCAAGGGGAAAAGGGGGGTATTGTCACCCCATGCCCCCCCCTTTCCAGAAGAAGGAGGATAAAATCCCGCCTTTTCATTTCCATAAAAATAAAAATATTGTCAATATCTTGGCTTAAGAAGAGGACACTTTTGTAGCAATGTTTGAACTTACATAAATAAATTGCCTTTAAAACCCTTCAAATTGCACCTTATAGGGCCTTGAAGCAAGCTTTTGTCCCCCTGAACCCACTTGTAACTTTGGCCAAGGACAGCATC
>WURT03168905.1:0-19169 GCA_009936505.3 Holothuria glaberrima | reverse complement strand
GTTTAAATCTGTATTACCTCCATGATTTAACATATTCTTGCATTTGTTGTTATGTTATCATTTGCTAAAACTTTTTTTTTTATACATTTATAGTATTCCCACATAGTTTTTATACTGCAAATTGCAATCCATAGCGATAAAGCAGCTTAATAGAACTTTACATTTCGTATACATTACCTTGAAGGTGGTGATAGTTTACATCTGTCTGCTGATGTTCTTGTGATGTGGCAATCATAATGAAGTTCAAAAGAGAGAGTCTGACGAGTGTTAGGCTCATGTCCATACTTGTGACTGAAATGATACCCAGAGAGGCAAAGCTTAAACATCAAAGCAACACTAGCCTGTAACTGTAGCAATCGCTTTGATCACAATATTATAAATAATCCCTATCTAAAATGACCATCATGCGTACACCATATCTAGCATTTGGTTTTAAAAGGCATAATAAACCGATAAAGAACTGTTTTTATTCCTTTTCTGTGGAACACTTTCTTTTTTATAGAGTATTTATTGGTGTTATTACAGTACTGCCTCAGCTCACAGCATGTCCATTAGAAAATATTCAACCTCATGAGATAAAGTTTAATTGCTTTTTGATTCCATATCCTCACTGAGATACGCACCCACTCTTGTAACAATTCATATAAGTCTTTGATGTGATTTCACTTTACATACCACGAAAAGAAACTTTCATAGTTTAAATTACTAACATGAACATGAAGAAGTCTCTAATTTGCTTAGCTTTTTGTTTTCATTCAGGTTGTAACGCCGTCTACAGCATTTGCATTCAATAGCTTTCGATTTAGCGATGAGCATTTGATCAAATTTAATAAAGTTATTAGATTTATCTATTACTCTGTACTAAAGTGTGCACTACTCCAACTGTCCCAGAATGATACCATGGCAGGGTCTGTTAAAGAAGAGAAAGTAACTTTTTAGTGCGTTTGTATGCTAATTTAATCTTATACAACTGTTAATAGTACATCGGCTAAAGTAAAAAAATTGTGCACTTTTTGACAAAAGCATGAAAATTCCCTTATAGGTACTTTCACGTACGGTGATTCCTATTATGCTTGGTACCTATCGCTACCATCACGTGACTGGCCGTCATTTTGAATTTAAAATGGCCGTCATGGAATCTTTCAACGAGGTTATCTCAGCTTTTAGACAACATGCAAATGTGATTTAAATGACGATACCTACATTTTAAGAGTGTGTAAATCCGTTTTTGTGATTAAAAATATTACCCGACGGTCCTAAGGGGGTCAAACGACGGCCATTTAAATTATCAGAATGGCCGCCATACAACTTTTTTTTATTTGGCTGAGGAAAAAAATGAGAACACTTTGACCAAAAAGTTTGTTAATAGGAAGGCTACTATTGATTAGGTTAATTCGAATAAAGATAAATCCACATCGCTACCATCACTTGACTGGCCGCAATTTTGAATTTAAAAATGGCTTTGAGTTTAGAAATCGCCGCCATTGGAATCTATTACCTAGGGTATCTCATCGTCTAGGCAACATGCACATGTGATTTAAATGTCGATACCTACATTTGTAGAGTTTGAGAATTCATTTCGTGATTACGAATATGTCCAACGGTCGGAAGGGGCCAAGCAAAGGTCAGTTTGAAATCAAAATGACCTCCACACATGTACTTTATTTTCAGGTTTGTAACCACGATTCCCACGGCACTGCAATGGCTTGATTTGAAAAGTTCATTGTTCATAATTATCAAATGGTCATTTCCTAAGATGAAATAAATTTTATCACATAATCGTAATAAGTTCTGGTTCAAGTTGGCCGAGTGATTTAATTAAAAGTAATAGCATTCCACAAAAAATTCCCGCTTGAATCAGCAAATACCAAAAGTTAAAAATAAACATCGTCACCCCAAAGTGTATTTTAAGTGTGGAGTATTAAAATTCTCAATTGGTGACTGTTGTTTGATTGACATCAAATTTTGAAAACTTAAAAGATGCAGAACAGCTCACATTCCACATAATGCAGAGAGAGTGTTGGATTACACATTATAGCCTTGTATGCTCACCAGGACAATGCCTGAAAAAATAAAGTAGGTTAATCGTGTCAGCACAAGGAGCTTTGCACAGTTATGGGAGGAGTTACAAGTTGCTTGGGTGGGAAAATTGAAACTGTCTCGGATGACAAGAATAGCCCTTTAAGTGGCCTTTGTAACCTTGTAGAAATTTTCGTCAGACACAAACAGTCCTTTCCCATAACAGACAAGTTGGCCATATTACAGTACGATTTATCATACAATGACCGCAACCATTTTTTTTTAGCCAGAAAGGCACAAACTTTTCTTATCCTCAACCAGGTCTCATCACTCAATCAAAGCTTGATATTTCGCCGCTGGCTTTTAAGCATGTAATTTCTTGAAATTGCTTCGACTGACCTCAGTTTTGCAACAATGATGCTTTACTAACCTTCCTGTATATTAAAATTACAAAAGACTTTATCTTCTTTTGGAACATATCTAAAAATTTTCCGAATGTGTCTTTTTGTGGGAAATTTGGAAGGAGCACAAGCTAGTGCATTTACCAGTTCTAATCATTGTTCCTCCCATGTGCTATATGTCATCCATTACCACCTGGAAATGAGCAAATAATTGCGGACCAAATTTGCCGGATCCATGGAAAACTACTTTTCCTGAAAAAATCTCCTTTGCCACTTTGGGGATTTTATGTGAACAATCTAACCTTTTAGGGCCATAAACATTTGCATAACACGTTATTCCACCGACATAGGATGATAGGTGTGAGGTGTTCAAAGGTAGTGACAGATAAGCATTACTGGGTTCGCTTGATCCAGCGGCGTATTTACTCCTGGACAGTATTCCATGGTAGTAGAGCCCGACACAATCAAATTAGTCATACACACAATCAAGGTATGGGGTCGTAAGAGGCCTCCTTGCGACTTTGTTGAAGCTGGTTAAAAACGGCAGAGGGAGAACTCCTGAAGCATTTTGAAATGATTTCAGTTTCATGTTTTTCCTCAGAATAGAGTGACTCCAAGAGCATGCCACAAAATATCACCAGGGCCCGAACCTTGGGGAACCTGGATGGAAGCACCATTCGAGGAAAGTTTTGTCTTTACTTGCCGAATATGGAACCACTGATTCGGAAGTGGCATTATTACCATCAACATGACCCGTTTAAGTAAATAATCCCCCACTTGTGAACTAGACGATGTAACTGCTGGAGTAAAGTCCACATTTTTTCCCACTGGTATGACAACAAGAACTAAGAGTCCCTTCTTGCCATTGCCAGCCATCTCCAAAAACTCTTATTGTTCCCCAACGTGAGGCAATTTCGCCAAGAAACAGTACGCACAGGGCCAGCTGGCTATGGTTCTGAAGCCTTTTCGAAAACTGAGGTCTTGTGAGCCGGAGTCTTTTGAAAGTCAGTGAATTTAATTACTTATTTCGCAAATCATACCTATAGGAAAGCTTCCTGCTGTAATACATTACACTCGCACTATGCAATTAAGTGTAACAGCAGAAGTGTTCTGATGGAGGAAAAATATTTTTAACTTCTAGATTTCGTGAAGTCAGTTATAGCAATATGGCACGTTTCAGTTCCTAGACTATATTTTTCTACCTTTTTATTGAGAAAGAGATTGCAACTTCGCAGCTGCTCGTTTCTTCAAATCCTTGGAACATAGTTGGTTCACTGCATTGTCAGCCTTACTCCATACCCGCATATAGAAGCTCCCAAAGAAAAACATATAAACAACTTACATGGAGGTGCAGGGAGGGAAATAACGGTCTGTCACGTGATGGTAGCGATGGGTACTTATAGCTTTATTTGAATCAGCATACTTGATGTAAGCCTTCCTATTAGCAAACTCTCATGATTTGGTTAAAAAGTTCACTATTTTTCCCTCAGCAGAATGAAATACATGTTGTATGGCGGCCATTTGAAATCAAAATGACCGTCGTTTGATCCCCCCTCTTCCCACCGTCGGGTAATATTCCTTATCTCAAAAATGGATTTAGATACTTTAAAAATGTAGGTATCAACATTTGAATCACATTTGTACGTAGTCTAGACGCAGGGATACCCTAGTTGATAGATTCCATTGCGGCCATTTTAAAATTTAAAATGGCGGTCAATCACGTGATTGGTACCAAGTACAAAATGAATCGGCTTGAAAGTGCCTATGGGCAAACATTCATGATTTGGTCAAAAAGCTAATAATTTTACCCTCAGTCGAATGAAATGCATGTATGGCGGAATTTTGATTTCAAAATGGCGGCCGTTTGATCCCTTCTGACTGTCGGGTGGCATTATTAATCACAAAAACGGAATTCCACATATTACAAATGTATGCACTGACATTTAAATCACATTTGTATGTTGTTTATCTGCTGAGATACCTTAGCAAATAGATTTCAATAGCGGCCATTTTTAAATTCAAAATGGCGGCCAGTCATGTGATGCTAGCGATGAGTACTAAGCATAGTATGAATCAGTGTACTTGGAAGTACCTATAAGGAAACTTTCATGCTTTTGTCAAAAAGTGCACAATTCACCCAAAATTTGGCACTTAGTCGCTGTACTATAACGTTTTCATTCTCAAATACCTTATTACGGCCCATTATATTAATACAATTGTGTCAGCACTAGTTAGTGGAAACCAGATTGAGAAAGAAATGGCTATTGTAAGAAGGATACATCCCTCTTGTACTTAGTCTTAATGGGTTTGGTAATTTGGCAGCAAATTTAGGCTCATAGCCGACTTGCCACCAAAGTAAGCTAAATTTATTCGGTGTACCCCAACATGTCCCATTGTACCCTCCTTGCTGTTTCATATTGTTTCCATCTTCAAAGTGATGATCAAGAACTCTAGGGGTTTTAAGATAGGAAGCATGGAGCTACACAGGAATGGAGTGGAAACAATGACCTTGCTGCTCAGTGGTGTTGTTTAACCCTAATTGCTACCTTTTAATCACATTCTCACCACGTTTACGATTCATTGAGTTATCAACCTCTCATCTTACAACTCCTTTGTCCCATTATCAAAGGTAATTCTTTCGAACTTTTGCCCCAGTTCCGACAAATTCCAAACCTTTGCTCGTCTGAAAAACGTCTGTTATGCTATTTTATTCATGGGAAAAAGTAAATGAGATTTTTGGAAGACCTTGCGCAGATGATATCTTAAGAACACATTCCTTTCATACATAAGTGCAGTGTAAATTTACCTTACGGAGTTCTTATTTAGATAGCAACTTCCTGCCTCAACTATGAAACGTCTCCAACTAGAGTTCTTTTTGTAACGACACCACCAGTTTATCAATATAAACGTTCAATGGATATGCATACCTTTACCTTTCAGGAACATTCATGATAACAAACTTTAGCTCACTGTGAGGCTTGATCCTTACTTAGATTTATTAAATTGACTGCAAATGCGCATTTGATAAAGTTACTTAAGTTCAAACTTAAAAATAACTACAAGGACACCAGTATTACTGTGCTTGGGTATATGGTAGAAAAAGATCTTGTTTACAACAGTCGCCTATCACTTGGTAATGCCAGATGATATCCCTTTGTAGCGGTTAATAAGGGTTCTAAGCTTTGGAATGTCCGATCTGATTGTAACCTCAAAAGGTAACAAGCTTTCCTCCATTTTTAGTAGCTCCATGGTTATACTATAACAGGTTCTTTGTTAAAGGTAAAACTCGCCAAACTCAAAGGTCCAAAGTTGGTCTTGTTATTAACGACATTGTAGGGTGTAGTAGATGAGTAGATTGTAAATTTTGTAAGACGGAACACAATCAAATATGTTCTATACCAAAACCGACATATTTATTATTTGCTTAAAATATTACATTTTTATGTAAAAGTAGCGATGAGAAAACACATCACAGTTATTCTTACTTTTTATAAGGTTTGGTCTTTAACTGAAGCAGTTGGTTAAGGTAAAAGTTGATTTTGTATAAGTCTATTATTAACAATGTGTGTATGCAAATTGTAAATTTGGCTTTCTGCCTAGAAAATCAGCTTTCTAAGCTCTTGTTTACCTTTCCACTCTCTTACTGATGCATTTGAAAAGAGGCATTTTTTTCATTTTACTTTCTTGGATTTATCTAAGGCTTTCGACACTTTGGACCACGAAATTCTATTAAGTAAACTAAACAATTACGGTATTAGGGGGGTTCCTCATACTTGGTAACGTTATTATCTCTGCAATGGCTATCAATTTGTCAGTAACAATAGCCACTGTTCAATACATAAAAAGTACAGTTTGGGGTTCGCCGAGGTTCCATTCTTTGTCCTCTTCTGTTTTTTATGTATGTTAATGATCTTCATCTTTCTGGCAAGAAACTTACAATGATTACTTATGCCGATGACAAAAATCTTTTTTAATTCTGATGATTATCCCGCTAATATTATTTCTACGGTTGTGCAAGAGTATAAATATTTGTCTGTGGTTTCAGGTTAACAAGCTCTTCCTTGATGTAAAAAAGAACCTGCTCGATGATATTTTCTTCTCGTAGTAAATTTGTGCCCCCATAGTCTCAAGGTGTTCTAGTTAGGTACAATTTAATTCCATTTTCATCACATGTTAAGTTTTTGGGAATTCTGATAGATATGCATTTTAGCTGGCAACCTCATTTTGATTACATTTCAAGTAAGATTTCCAGAAGAGGAGGTACGTTGAACAAACTAAGAACTGCCTCCCTGGTAACATACTGCTTTCGATTAAGAACGCTTTAATTTTACAGTGTTTTATATTTTTTAACATTTTCTGGGGAAATCATTACTCACCATGTCTCCAAACTCGTGTCGCTTAAAAAAGAGCTATTCGTTTTATTGCCCATACAAATAGTAACGTCGAAAGTGGCCCCATCTTTTCTTCTCTGAATTCCTTAAAACTCAGACATCAACTAAACTCCAAATAGCTTGTATCGTTTATCAATACAATAATAGGCCTCTTCCCAGCTGTTTCGATAATCTTTAATGTATTCCTTTTCACAATCGTTTTTCCAGGTTTGTTGTACGATTACAATGTCATGAGTATGAGTACAAAGGCAGTGTCTGTGTTGTGAGTTAGAGTGTGGGCACATGTCCTTCTTCATGAGTACTAGTACAAAATTTTACATTAGGCCCTATGCAGAGCTTTGAAGATCTTTGAGTAAGTGTACGAGTGCAGATCAATTCTCATGAGTACGAGTACAGGCAAGTGGGCATATCCATGAGTACGAATGTGTACTCACTACAAGTCTAGTTATGACCATACTGTCTGCACCCATTGTTTTAATTACCGTAATTGCTATCTGTGTTTTATGTGCATTGGTGCAGTGATTAGAATAAAGTGGATTGAATTGTCTTTAACTGAAGTAGTTGGTAAAGGTAAAAGTTGATTCAGCATAAGTCCTTTATTATGAATTTGTTTATGTACTTAAATGGACATGTTTGTAGTTCTCGTGTTTATAATTGGCCTGCCCAAAATTTTGGTACAGATTGAAGGTATGTCGAAGGTAAGGGAAGAGATATATATGACTCAATTATTTATACATGGCAGTCATGCACTCTCGATAAAAGTCAATTCAACTAGGCACTGTTCCAGAATTTGGTCGAGTAATTTTTACCATATCTATTCAAATAATTGACCAGTTTATACGCCATTATGCACCACATGTTGTCTAATTCTTCGACTCAATCCTCGCTTGATGAGGTTTGGTACAAATTCAAACAAAAAATATAAAAAGTGTAAGAAAAACTCTTGTTGATGCTATTCGATAGTCGTTCATTCAAAGAATGCTTAAACATATCTCTTTTAGTTATTTCTTGAGGTAAGGAAATACAGAGTGCAACACAGTTGACAGATACTCAACTAAAATTTTGGAAGGAAAGTTTGCAACATTATTTAGGCTATATGTCAACTTATTTGTATTGGTAATGTCACCTGTAACAAGGAGAGTGGAGAAGGGGCGAGTGACTTTACATTGAATACTGTGTTACATCTAGCAAAGTTTTTAAATATATTTTTTTGGCGCCAAAGTGATCAGTATTCAAATGAGTATCAGTATTTAATATTTGCTCTCTTTACATGGGCGAATGAGGATTCAGAGGGTTTTGGACTTTACTTTGTATTTTCCTATCCTCGATATGTGTGCAGTTCCTTTTTAATAACGGGATATGTGTAAATAAATGACTACGACACCCTGCATTTTATGTTTAAATTAACGCTCGAATTATCACAAGTGCAACTTCCCTTCATATAATTTCAAGACGTAAATGCAATCAAGTATGTAAGTGTTACTTTTTTCGAACCCTCGGTTACAGAATGAGGCTAAGGATAAGGAGGGAAAGTCCCCGTGAGAAATGACGATGTATTCCAAGATGTACAGTATTGCACAGTATTTATTGCAAGCCAAAATATATTGGAAGAATGTGAGGGATAACTTTCGGGGGATGGGGGTAGGGGGCTTTAACCCTTTAACCTTCAGGGTATTTTTTTTAATAAAACCAAAAATGACAGAGTTAACTTTCCCCGACAAGTAAGGGTTACATTTCCGATCCGATAAAATGACGACTGTGTCAAGGATGTTTAACCCATAGCCGTTGTAAATATTTAAACTTTGCAAAAAGTAGAGTAATGTTTAACGAGAGGATAAGACAAGCAACGAATAAAAAAACCAATAAACAGGGAAACGCTTTTTTATGTTTGGCAATATTAATTTGACCTTGGTCATCCGTTTTCATTTGTCTTCTACAATATTAAGTTTGCGTCCTGGGGTCCATTTAAGAAGTATACCACAGGATAGGGGAAAAAGCACCGGGAAGATCGTGGGTACCTTAACATTTGTACGCACTAGAATATAACACTTAACTCTCTTCAAATAGCATCCATTACAGAGTGACTAGATCACAAAATCTAAGCCTTTTCAAAATGGCCTAATTTGGACTAACCGCCGGTAGATCTCTTGAAGTTGGTTTTTATAGTAGGGAGGGAAGAAGATCACAAAGGGGCTATGGAGTTATGCAATAAAGACACTCACTTTGTTCCATGGCAAGTAACGAGAGTACGGTAAGTGAACAAGACAAATGAGCGCAAAGCCGAAAAATATCACTCTAAGAGACATTTCAAAAATGTTTGTTTTCATTGTACATAACGATTACCTAATCTACCAATGGCACTAAATACGTACTTAGTAGACCTAATTATTGTAGTTTGCTCTTATTTTTCATAATGGCCAGAAATAACTGCCATTCGAAAAGCAGTAAACAGAAATCTACTTAAGTTAGGGTCCTATCAGAACCATATCAGAAGTTAATGATTGAATGGATAGGTTTTGGAGGGTCATACCATTATCTTTACCATATTCAAAACGTCACTGGAATGACCAACGAGGCAATAGCCACTAGATCTTCAAAATTAAGGACACATTTATGAAAGCCTTCGTAAGTTTCACGGTATATAGAACATGAAAAGGTGTTTCCTACTTTAGTGGCCATGATATGCGACACTGAAGCAGGTAAAACTTTATTTTCGAATGCTACGTTTCATTTATTTACGTAAAGAAAACAAGGAAGGAAGACAATCAGACAAGTTCAGATATCAGATTCAATTTTCTTTTTAAATGAAAAGTTAACATGTGCTACATATTCTTCCGAACAGCTGGGACGCTTTCGGGAATAATGGGAGATTTTTTTGCCCAATGACATACAGGTAGTAGAGTACTGTATGTAGAAACAGCCTTACGCTGTTTAATATACAAGTCTTTTGCACAGCTCTTCTAGGGTTATGAGGGTGTGAAGCCTTGCGAAAGTATTAAAGAGAACAACTTTGATTGAATTATATTAAAGGTTGACTCCTGCAACTACACTGCAGTTCAGTTTATCGTATTAGCACTAGATAGTCAAGCCTTCCTCGAGTTAACCTACTAATGTAGCCACGGATAAGTATTAAGGTAACTGAAGTGCTTCATTTCATTCAGATTGCAGCGATATCTGTTTCCAGATTATTGTTAATATTCCGGAGTGTAAGGTCAGACTGTGGGCTATCCTTAGAGTAGCAACTACCTGGTGAGACTTGGACCAAGTATTTTAAAGTACCGTGTTAGATGTAAGCCTGCAAAGATGCATTTAATACTGCAACTAGTCCATCAAACAACTAAAATTCAACTCTTTAGCAATCCGGCGACTTGTTGAAAAACACCTTGAGTCTTATCTGAATGATGACAGAAAAGAAATTTGTCAAATGAAACAAATAAGAGAGCTCTATGTGTCTGTAGTCTGGAGATATTTGACCTTTCCGTTGTTCGTTGTTGCTGTCGCATGAAAAATTTGGATCATTTTTAGATTTCCCAGGTACTCCCTGGACATAACAACAAAAATCACAATGTTTGAAGGAGCATTCTGAAATGAAATGCTAATATTTTGGAAAATCTACTCCTTTTCAGGTCTTTAAAAATTTGGCAAATGTTATTGTACCTTTATACTATCTGACTAATTCCTTGTTCCTTATTCTCAAAATTGAACTCTTATCACTGTGGCTTTAACCTTTAAACGATGAGCCATAATGTAAGTATTAGAATCTTACCCATTACTCTGTTTATTTGCTCTAGTATACATTGTAAATACATTGTAAATACTGTTAAAAGTACAATCAAGTGCTCATGTCAATGGACTACGATGGGCAAGTCATGGAAGTCCAGGACTTAAAAATGAACCAATTTAACATCAAAAGATGACGGCAGATTTTGAGTTAGGTAGCAAAAAGGCTTTTGTATGAATATTTAAGCTAGCTACACAAGTTCCTATAATATGGCGAGACTCCCAGACCCATGAATCTTAAACAGGAAGGGCTAACCTGAAGATACAGTGATCTGAAGCCCGAGGAAGGTTTGGAGAAAGTTCATATATATATATATATATATATATATATATATATATATGTATAATGAAATATATGCGTTTTATCCGAAAGATATTATAAGTAGCATATTCGCATATTTTTTGCCTCTTACATGTGTGTCAGTTTATGAAATGGTCAGTAGTTCCTTAGTTATTTGCTATTTGATAAGTTTTCAAAACTGACACTTCCTTAGTTAGAACGGAAACCATTTTAAAACATTATTAATTGTCACCATAACTACACTTTTTGACACTTAATTGCAATAGAAAAACAAGCTTTACTTTTACAACTTAAAAACCTGGATTGAAGTCAAGAAAATGATTTTAAAGGAATTGCGTTTATCTTTATCAACATATTTCCTGTTTTTTTTTTTTTAAGAAATATGGGTGGCTTCTCTAAACAGTTTAACAGACAGAATGAAAGGGGTGTCTAATATAGTTTGATAGCAGCGTTCGAATTAGTGAAATATTTTGGTGTAGCAAAAAGTGCTACACAAAAATGATTCTGTTTAGAAATTTTTTATTTTGGTGTATCACTTTTTGCCGACATATGAAATTCATTAGTTCAGTACCGAGTTCGTTACATACAGTGATTTTAATAGCGATGTACAGAGAAAAAAGTAGTACGCCCGTGACTACTTCAGTAAAACAATTTAGGCGCCAACATTTTCATCGCGGAAAATCAGTGGCCTTAGATATGGTTTCGTAGCTTGGGTTTTTGCTCAAAGAATAATTGCTGAAAATGTCCATGCATTCCTGACAAAGCATCGCTGTGTGTGTAATTGTTATTTCATTCTACTGCATTTTTTCTATAATTTGGCAAACACAGTGCACCGCATTTTTACGCTATGCATTTCGAGAAGTACAGCGCACGTGCAAGAAAGTGTGTCACATTTTGCGATGCGATACCGGCAATTTCGAACGCTGTTTGATAGGGTGTAAACTTGAAAGAGATAAATGTTCTTGAATGTGTAGAGATTCCTGTGCAACATAAGTAATGTTACCCCTACTGAGATCAATAACAGTGTCGTTAACAACTGTTAATGTTAGAAACTGAATGGTGTTTATTCTCTATTTTATAAAACATATATTATAAAACATATTTTATAAAAGGCGCTATAAAATGCTAATTTCGACGTCTCAGTAGAATTACCCAGAAATTGTAAAATATGTTGCCTGATACAAGGAAGAAAAATGCCGTGTTTGAGAAAAGAAAATATATCAGGAACACCATTCAGCGTAACCGTCCACCATAGAGACAGCGACTACTGTCAGATTAATGTGAACAAGCGGTAGTGACGCAAAACTTAAATTTGACCAAGCGCAGCCTAATTATAGCCTAGGCCTAGCCTCTAGCCTATATGCTAAGCCTCTAGTCCGTAGCTTTCTAACATAACTAACGTTATAGTATTAATTAATGTCCCACTGTACTGGCTAAGGCTTACCGTACTAGGTCACAGCTGTCTCGGAATTTAAGGTTTCATGGGAACCTTTTTTGTGTTCATCGTTAAGCGTATTTTGATGATTGGAACCCACCGGAGCCTATTTTTGATCATCATTGTAATTAATTATGTGCAGAATATTTTTTCGTAAATGACAGTGACAGAATGTGGTACATGGAAGGAAAGTCGACAAATAATATGAAGCGTAAGTTCTACATTAACGTAATAACAACTTTATTCTCACTACTGGTTACTAAAACTTTTGTAAATGATTAGAATTCAATGTCGAAGGGAAAATAGTACAATTAAAAAAATCGAAATAAAAACCTTCAAGTTATCCTACGGTACGTCTACCCATATCGCCAGCCAAGTACATTTTCTTTTTGGGGAGGGGTTGAGTTGAGAACTGAGGGATCTGGACAGGAGATTCCAACCAACGGCGGTGATTTGTTTTCATAATAGGGGGGGGGGCGAGCATGAGCCCATTTTCAAATAATTAACTTTGTGAAAAATCAAAGTCAATGGGCGGTTACTGAAATATTTGGGGACATGCCCCCTTTGGGACCGCCGCCCATGGTTCCAACCATTTTGAATGTAAGCAAAATCAGAAACAGTTTATCTGTCTAGGAAACAGATTTACAAACTGGAATTTGATAAATATATACCTCACCCCACCTCAGCGTTTCCTCGTTTATTGTACATGGCCTATTTCCTCAGCCACTATTCACTCAACGCTATCTTGATTTGCAGTCACTGATAATGAATCAAAGCTCTGGCTGCTTATACAATCAGTCTCGGAAGCTGCCGATTTGAAGACAGGCAGAAGCGAGCTACTGTACAACAATCAAATACCTTCAGTTTAGGACCGAGATCCCCCAAAATGTTCCAAATCATTCACCCTATAAACCTGATTCAATTTATTATAACAATAGAGCGAGGTCAACAATATTTATTTTAGTATGTTTTAAAATTGATGATAATAGGTAATTTCTAAGCTTAACCCTGAGAATGCTATCCAAAATCTGAGCATACGATCGACCCCTCCCAGTCTTTCAAAATTGCAGTTCGAGATACTGTACTACTCCGTGTACACAATACTGTGTTAGAGGTGTTTCAGCCGGGGTATCCAACTCAAACGTAAACTTGAAAGCCATGATCCAAATATTATCTACATGAAATTCGTTTCATAAAATAGTTTTGATGCAGTGGTGTATAGCAAGGGGCGATGGGGCGGTCGCCCCCCCCCCAATGAGGGGAAAAGAGGAACAAGAAAAAATAAAAAAGGAGGAAGAAGGAAGAGAGAGGGGCAATGGTAGCGCCCCTGGAGACTATGAGGGGGTCGGGAGAGGGAGGTTAAACCCAGGAAGGCAAACAAGGTATAGATTCTTGAGGGGGTGTGGTTAGGCGTTAATTTGAGCCAACCCCCCACCTCATCCCGCCGACAGACTTTCCGAACGCTGATGCCGCCACTGAGAGGGGGAAGGGAGGAGAGAAACAATTTTGAATGTCCTACTCCGGTATTCCCAAATTAGCCTTGGCACGTTAGTTACGGTTACATTTGATATATTTCATCGGACATTATAGACCGAGAACGCTGGTATCCTACACACCAAAAAGTTGGCCCAAATGTAGTTCTACATTCCTAAAAGGCGCTCCCTTACGCAAGACATTTCTGATTCATATACATCATATATAAATAAAAGCCCTGTTGACAAACGAAAGACGCTGCGAACATTACGCGACTCAAGGGCGTAGGCTGGGAGGAGGAAAAAAATAGGAATTCCTGGAGATACATTCAATTTAAATCTAGCATCAAATGTAGCACCATTTTGCATCTAGCCCAACCTCCGTAAGCCAAAATTTTCCAAAGGGGTGGGGGCTTCCCCTCCCCTTAGAACCTTCCCCCAGGATGGCGATCAGTCATCATTATATCCGCCCCACCTAAGATGAACCCTGGCTACGCCCTTGTTTCGACATATGTTTAAAATACTCTAAATACGCCCTAGTGTTTCAAAGTAGCACTGTGTGAGACTGAGGCACGGTTTATAGTGTATTGCTTGGTGCTAGATCGCTCTATACGTGCAGTAAATACAGTGTGGGGTCGTGATTTATGCGAGGTAAAATCTACATGGAAAATTTACGGAATAATCTGTAATTTTAAACCTATAACGTTAAGCCTAACATATTCTACACTTTCATGAAGAAATTTGATTTGATTAGAACAATTTGATTTGAGTGTAATTGTACTTGTAGCTTGCAATGGTTAACAGTGATTAACCCCAGCCTAAGAAAGTTACAAAACCATGGGAAGTTGGGAACCGATTTTCGGACACTGCAATTTTTACTTCACGGTAACGAAAAGTTACCAGAACGAATCACTTCCGCGAAATCCAGAGGCCCGAAGTCAGCAGTACATGTCACTACAAATGAAAGCTGGGCTACCTCATTGATGAAAATTTTGATAAGTGGTCTGGTGTTGGGCGATGTATCGAAAATTATCGTTATCGCGATCATTTTTTGGCGAGACGATACGATAACAAGAATTGCATAAAATGACAATTTCTTGTGAAAAATTGTGAAATATGATACTTTGTGTTGATTTATTTCTTTTCATTGCTGTCTCCGACAATTTTTTTTGTTTATTGACGCCATTCTTTCATCGAATTGATGTTAAATCAATGAAGGTTCGTCACTCATTTCTCTGCACATTTTCCCATCAAGTAGAGAGCGAATGTGCTGTCATTAATCTTACATTTCGTATTGGTCTGTAATGTACGCAAACACTGACACTTTAGGCCATTTACAGAAGTTTAAATGAAATACAATGAGAGCACCGTAACTGGTATATAGGCGACTGCCTATTGCCTTTAAGGGTCGTTATTCCTAATAAAACATACTAGGTCGTTATTCCGAAGGGTGGTTATTCCCAAACAAGATTAGGGGGAGTCTTTCCGAAGGATTGTTATTCCGAATAAAACAGAGGGGTCGTTATTCCGTTCCGAAGGGTCGTTATTCCCAATTGAGAAGAAGGGTGATTATTCCGAATAAAACACAAGGGTCGTTATTCTGAAGGAAGGGTCGTGTGCAGGGAAAACTTGAAAATGAGACACTTTAGAGCAAGGACGTGCAACTTTCGGCCCATGGGCCAAATGCGGCCCGAGGCCCCCTTATGTGCGGCCCACGAAACTATTTCGGATTACCCCATTTTCGGCCCTCGTACGCCTTGTCATTAACCGCAAATTAAACCATAAGTACGGACCAGTTTTACAATATATATACACGGAAAAACATCTAAAAATTCCATCATGTCAAATTTAAAGGTCAAACAAGGTATCCAATTATAAAGAATAACAAAGGGAGTCAGAGGCAATTTGCCCACTTGAGATGGTTCTATGACCTTGGAGAAACCTAAAGGTATTTCTTATTAAAAGTAACCAATCTTTAGGAATAGATATCTTGAGGTAGAAATGGAGTTTTGGTAAGGGGTTTGGATGAGACAGAATGAAAATTTTTCTTCTTGCATATAAGACCCCTACAAAATGCCACCATGCAATACCTTTAAAAGGTATAACCTTGCATTTTGCGTTCAAATAAGCATGCATGTTTTTGTAACAACTTTGAGGCCGTTTGAAAAGAAAAAAAAAATGGTGCAGAAAATGAGAGGAGCTGGAGCCGGGAAAGCTCCGATGGCATCCCACCTGTACACATTCTCATTTTTGGAATAATGACCCTGTTTTATTTGGAATAACGACCCTTATCCATTGGCATAAACACATTTTGGACATTTTTCATCAAAAAAGAGGGCGCTCTCGTCTTTGAGCTACGTATGAGTGAAGCTTAAATGTAGTCATTAGGTTTAAATATGAGTTCGAAGATATTTAGGGCGATTTCATAAAACACTCAACAATCATGATCATATCAATCTATCAAGAAGACTCAGGAAATAGTATATTTTGCATATTTTGGCCATTTGGGGCCCACTTCAAATTTTTAGAACATACTGTATGCCCTTGCAACAAGATTTTATCTCAACAAACGCTTATGACTTATTTATGAAATAATGGGAAAGTTACGACTTGGCTTCTAGGATTAAACGCATCACTTTCAGCAATAAAAGCAGATTATTGGCCATGTTCCTCATTAGAGGGCGCCCTTCAGAGTTGTGCAACTATTTTTCGAGGGGACATGGTGATTTTTACTCAGCTACATGTTCTTAACTCACCTGCCAAATTTCAAGTAATCACTCAAAGACTTTCACGAAATTCATTTTCTGGGCATATTTTTGGCTGTTGTACTACGGCCTACTAGTATCCATGCATTGGAATGATAATGTAGCATTCCTTAGAATGCTTAATAACATGCAACCCTTTATCAAAGTACAATACTATGGTACTAGTATCCTTTTGGTAAACAATCTTCCTTGAAACATGGATATAAACAGTTGCGTAGGTTTAAAATTCACTTATAATTTTTGTATGTAACTAAACAGTAAATATTATCCTTTGATTTTTCACCGTAATTTCAAGGAAATTGAGTCCTTAGCATTTCTATCTTAACTGTTAACTATTGATGAGAAATGAAGGGATAATTTATACAGACTTCACAAAATTAGGAAAGAATGTCAGTCCTGTGTAACAACGCACATTACTTTTGTATAGTCAATGTGTTACTTCAGAAATGTAAAACTTAAAAAATATCCTGAGAAGGGTAAAAAATATTTCAAAAAAAAATTCATAGATCTTCCCTTGGAGAATCGTACTCTTTACTGACAATTAAAATCGAACTTTTTGGTGGCACATGTTGCCATACTGTTAATGTATAGTGGTATACTCCCACCCGCAGGCTCTTTTATCACCATTACTTAACTTATTATAGGTTACCGTAGAGCTTTAAAGCAGGTTTTGCCATAGTGTGAACAGAAAATAGCTCCGTGATCAAAATACTAAGAAAGAGAGTACTGCTTAGCAAATACTTTTAGCTACAATACCCCACTTCATTTCATCAATGATTTATTATCTTTATGCTGTTGATTCTGCTTACAATGTTGTCACTTATTCAGATTTCACGGTGCAATTTCAAAACATTTTTGTCGGTATTGTGCATGTGTTTTCACACATTACACAATCGCCCGCCCCATCAGCATACAGCATTGCTGCTGCCTCATTTAACGTAGGTTGAACATGTACTCACTAGACAGATGCTATTGGCGTACTGCAGCGAGCTCTCTGCCAAAAACTAAAGTCCGATTGATTACAAAATAAAATTCATTAGAGATGTGTAAGCAAAGTATGCTGCAGGATACAGTACCTGATATTTTAGACTGGCAAGATATATTTCGACCCAAAACCAGACTATTTTGTCTTCATGCATAGATGTTCTGTATGATCTTAAAAGTATAGAAAAGTTTGACAACAGAATTGTAATGCACATAAAGTTTGTTTCGCTGTTTATTTAACTAACAAAACATTCCTTCCATTCTGAACTGTATATTTTACAATTCAAAAATACCCCCTCTCTATCTCCTCTCCTCCCTGAACAACATTAGTTCCTATGATACAGCATAAAGCAACTTGAACCATAACCAGTGAGAGGAGATTTGTGTCGAAAAGTGCTGTAGGTGGTATTAAGGGTCATTGCAACAAAGTTCAATCAGGGGTGAAAAAGTAAAAGCCAAAAGGATCATCTCACGGGAAACAGTGGGCGTGTATATCACCCAATCTTCTCCAAATTAACTATCGATCTACACAAAACTTTACATGTTAAATCCTACTAATGAGCAATCCATACATGTGCTCACTTAAAATATCAAATTGCATCTTTTCACAACAATTCAGAAATCTTGTGGTACATGTTTCAGGCAGCCAGCTTTGCGGGGGTTTGATGAATCCTTAAACGTGGAAATTATTTTTGGAGTTTCTACATTGCTTTTTTCAAAGTTGTGTGGTGGTCCTTATTGCTATTTGAAAACTATGCACAGCAAGGGAAGAATCCAGGGGTGATACATATAGCAAGTTATGATATAGCTTGTCATGGAGATTTCTTAAGGCTTTAGGCAAATTAGGTAATCAGGTTAAGTTGATAAATGGAAGTTATACAATCATAAACCTTCAATTATGACTAACCATATAGTTCTCAATTTAGAACCTAACTGTACAGAATTATTTTATCATCTCATACACATATTCATTGCTGTGAGCTGCGAGCTGTATGCCATATCTTGAATTATGAAAGTAGTGATAACAGTCAAATATATACATACATGTGTATGTATATATATATATATACATAAATATTTATATGTATATATATACATATATAGTGAAAATCGGTAAAGCTGGCTGAGGTGAAAAGAAGTTGACTTCACGGGGTTCGAGCTTGCTAGTGCGGACGCTCTAACCACTGAGCTATGAAGCCAAGATGGTTTGACCTTTGTTCAAACACCATATGAAGCATTCGCAATTCACCTCCTATTTTTGGAACAGTACTAGTTCCCTTTTGATGCAAGCCCAACCAGAGATCGCGAATGATGCAATTCAGCTGAACACAATTTTCAACCGCCAGCGGATCTCCGAAGAGATGCGGAAATGTGTGAAAGCACAAAGGTGAAGGTGAATGAACGCTGACGGCAACTACGATATATGGAGTGAAAATCGGTAAAGCTGAAAAATCTGACTGAGGTGAAAAGAAGTTGGCTTCACCCGGGTTCAAACTCGAGACCTCCCGCTTGCTAGTGGGCACGTTCTAACCACTGAGCTATGAATATATATATATATATATATATAGGTCGAAAGGTAAATAGTTGTACATTCGATCTTGAATTTTATATACCAATCCCA
>WURT03168894.1:0-10527 GCA_009936505.3 Holothuria glaberrima | reverse complement strand
TCTACAAAAGCGTCCCAGCTTTTCCTTTACTATGTTTAACTATCCAGCTTAGCTGCAAGAACGGCTATGATCAACATCACATAATTGCACCTTAACACAGTATTAAAAGAACAGTATCATCATTTTTTTGCCAGAACATTTCCCATATCAGAACTCAAAGTAGCCTTTCCATTTGATTCTAGGCTCGCAGTTTCCTCTACTGAGGTAGTAAAATCATAAAGCAGTTGATGTCTTTGAGATAATTATATCTTAAAGACTCTACATGAGGAAAAATGCTCCCATACCAGAATATTCAGCCAACTGTTTATCTATTCAAGCCTGAAGCTTATTCATCCAGCCTCCCCCATTTCTCCAAGGAGGATTTCTTATCAACTAGTTGCTCTTGTATGTAAACTTAAATAGGGCCTACACAAAGGCTTCAGTCTCACACAATAAACACGAGGGGATAAGTGAGCACTGAGGCAGTCTGCAGTGTGACTGGACAAGCAAAGAGGCAGGGCAATGGTGTGAAACAGGAAGTCAGGTTAGGAGTTGTGATACAGCACTTTTTGCAGGAAAAGTGCGGTATCAGGTCCACATTTTGGTATGGGCAAAATTTTCGTAATGATAATCTCTCGACAGGCACTAAAAATTAACAAAATCGCCCTAGTAAGTTAACTTCTGGCCCCTCCTCTCCGTCCAATTTAAAAAAGCACCCTTCTAAAGAGTTTAAGCTGCTCAAGCTCACAACCAAACAATCATATTGTGTGTGAGTTTGGGAATACAACTGACTGCGTAAGGCATAATTGACTATGCAGAGTGAAGCTTCTGCTTGAATGGATGTCAATAATAGTGCAGTCACCTATTGTATTGACAAAATCATATTCCCAAATACGTTTGGGGTGTTGCAATAGTCCTTTACCCCTTTCGAAATCAAAATATGTTTACCAATATTCTTATATAAATTGATTTTGTATGTTTATGTGCCCAGCAGACAATCATGCTACCGAGCAAACAATGACATCACATGAAGACTCGCAGACATCTGCTGTTCCTTATAAAACTACAGCAAACCATGATGCCCAAGATACCACACGTGCAGTGTCCTGTAAAGAATTATCGCCTACACCAGTCGAAAGTAAGCTAACTACGTAACACATGTTTACTTGGAAGTAACAGAGCGTACTTATCAATTGAAAACTTTTGAGTCAAATTGAGGCAAATTACAAGTGATGATGCTGAGGCGTTATGTTGCATTAAGTGTAGGTCACAGAAAAAGTACAATGAGACGTTCGCATGCTTCTGAAAAGTTTGGTTTTGTGAATTATTAAAAGCTGTTAATTTCTGAATACTCTCTCTCCTCTCCTCTCTCTCTCTCTCATTCGTCCCATTAAAAATTGAAAACAGTTTTATCTTTAGGTACACGAACAGAAATCTTGTAAAATATTCGACTGGACTTAGGTAAAAATCAATCAAATTGATTCATTATGTTTTTACCAAATCTAGTAAAGTTTGAACGAAATTTAGACAAATGTTTGAAAAATCCGGTTTGCACCTCTATGGATAAGATTGTTTTTAGAGCGCGGGGAAAACTCGCAGTATTGCATGAGGACATCGCAATCAAGTGCGTTTATTTATAAGGATAACAAAAACGGTAAATATTATTCTGGCAAAACTACTGATCCGAAGATTAAAGGTATATCTCCAACCTCTGTACGGACCGTGCACCACAAGGGAATTGTGGGGCAATATAAAATCATAAAGGTAGCCTGTATAGATAAACATTTTGTCAGGTTTTAAGCATGATGTGAAAGGCTGGGAGTATGTATTCGTCGGTGACATCTTTTAAAGCAACCATTATTAGTAGATGGTGAATGCTATTGCGTTTTTATACTTCTTAGTCCACGATCCTTTGTTTCTTCATACTCACTTCTCCGTCACTACCCATTGCAGGTTGATCGTGTGAATTCTCATTGCTCATGTTAGTATCGCCAGACGTTTTTGTAAATACCCCAGGGCTTCCCTATGCCGGTCTCATGGTACCAGCCTTTGAATAGTGATATCCCATGAGACGTTATAAGCACATTATTGGTCCAATGCTTTGCCAAAGACCATCATTTTGCATCTAAGGCAACTTACATACGCAAAACTTTTTCAAGAGGGGAGGGGGGAGTTGTCACCACCTCTTCTTTGTTCACGCACCCTTCCCTTACACCCAATCCAAATTAAGAACAATTCACTAAATTATGAGAGTTCTACGTAAAATAAGTTTAAGCCTTTGCTAAAGATAGCACCAGAAACTCAAAGTGGGGGGGGGCGACACCACCTCCTCTTAGGCCCCTCTTTCAGGACGGCACTTTCCACAAGGTGATAAAGGAAGGATCCTCCCGGGTGCAAACTATACCGTATAGCTACGCATCTGCACACTTTACACCGACCCTCTAGATTTATCTGGGGTGGAACTGCGATATCATCAGTGATACCTTCCCAATCACAAACTCCTGGCCGTGCCACTGATCGAGCAGACTTTGCATACCAACCGATTTAGCCAACTTCTTGCCAAAAGCCTACTAAAGACAAGCAGTGACACCAAAACGTATTGTATGGAAGCTAGTGCACGACGCACTTTTTCTAAATGATCCAAAAGAAGTTTAAGCAAGAGATTTGTTTAGAAAGTGAGCTGCACGTTTGAAAGGAAAAGGATTTAGGTATTTTAATTGCTTTCGGTGCCAATTAGTCTTTCACATACCCCTAAATTTTCACCATCCGTTCAATTCTTTTAAATTTTTTCTTCATTTCATTTCTTCATTTCAAACGTTGTCGCTTCATTCAAAAGTCAATGTGTTACATTTATGCTCTTCTGCATAGTGTTGTTATTCGAGAGCAAAGTTTTTAACTAACTTGTGAAGAAAAGAACTTCTTTCCCCCTCCCACTAATTTTGAAAACATAAAACATATTTGAAGCAAACTGTTGTTCTCTATGAGATTACGAAGCATTGATACATCAGACTTATTTTCCTGACAGAATCATTCTAATTTGGATATTAACGTATGATCACAAAAACACCGTCAGAATAAAGATTTTACCATGAAAAATATTCTGAAATGGAAGAATTTAAGAGCTCTTCTCCCATAACTGTTATCCCCAAACAAGGACCCTGACAATTTCTCCGTTCAGTTTTAAGACTAACCTAAACACGAAGATCGCTCAAACGCTCCAAACATTGAAATAATCTGATTCGCCCTGAACTTCACTACTGAGGTGTCCTCATAGTAACATGTACTCACTGAGCCATGAACCTCACTACTGAGTTGTCATCATAGTAACACGTAGTCACTGAGACATTAGCATCGAATTTCAACAAATATGAAATATTATTAAATGTCATTAACAGCGTAACTTAAGCTGATTTTCTGTCTTCTCAATATGTAATATTTCGAGAGCCACCTAAGGCTTCACCCCTTAACCCCCAGCGGGCCCATCCCTTGGACCCCACTAGGGGCCTTAACGTATGCCCCTTTACCCCACTCGTACAAACTCACTCTCCGAGCCCCCGGACTCCCTACCGCACCCCCTAGACCCCTACCGGCGCCTCCCTTGCACCATTACCCCATGCGTGCAAACTCACTCTCCGCGCAAAGGTGCACCTTCTGTGCATTTGAGATTTCTCCTCTTGCACCACCCCCTCCCCGAAAAAATTGCTAGATCCTCGCCTGCTTTGGAGGCTGCTTCTCTACGTGAAGACTAGAATTACTTCACCTTTTGGTAGATCATAGCCAAATGGGGAGAATTTCACACAAAGCAGAGAGAAATGTTTGCCATTAAAATATCCCAAACTGTCAAATGACCGAAACCTAAAATTTCCTGACTTGAAAAAATTACGACATAAAATTTACCTGAAAAGGTCACAACGCCTTAATATCGACGTTTGTACTGATCGGTTTTTGGGGGGTTTGTTTGTTTCAGTGGCGTAGCCATGAGGGGTCAGGGGGCAATGCCTTCCAAATAATTTTGTAACCGTTCATTCTTTCCCTCCCCCCAATAATTTCAAATGATGAATTAAAAAACACAGGAAGAGTTTTCTTTGACAAAAAAATACGACATTTACTTTCATACAAACTTGGAAAAATTTGACCAGCTTGGAATTAATCAGTTCAGCCATTTGGCAGGTACGAACTTAACTGATAACAATAGGAAGAATTTATGACGCCCTGGTCTAATTTGTCAAAGCATAGCTTACCGCATGCATGCAGTATCAACATACACGTATAGTCATGTAAAATGTACATTGCATTGTACATGTAGCTGCACGTTTGGCTTCAGTACAGTAAGTACGTAATAAGGTGTCGTGGCAAACATATATGTGTTTATTTTGGTCCCCCCCCCCACCCTTAATAAAAGCCTTGCCCCTCTAACAAAGAAGTTCTGGCTACGCCACTGGTTTGTTTGTTCTGGAGGCTGCCGACCTAGTCCCCACCTCAGGCACCTTTGTGTGAAATTTCATGTAATCACATTTTGGTCTGTGTTGTACCAAGAAAACTATGATTTTTCCATTGTAACCATTTGCTAAGAGATCACTTCATCTCTCAATTCTCGGCATCTCTGGTATTTATTACATTTTTATGTACTACTCTCCATAGAGCGTGCGGCGATGCTGAGTGGTATCTTTGGAATAACAGCTACTACGCTTTTGTTATCAACTCTAAAATGACGTGGGAGAGTGCTATAGAACAATGTAGCTCGCTTTGTACAGGTGCCCATCTTGTGTCCATTGGAAGTGAGGAAGAAAACCGGAAGGTTTCTTGTCTGTCGGTTTCTGTAAGCGGTAAGCATGGACAGTGGTGGATAGGACTCAGTGACAAGGAAACCGAGGGTAAGATTACAGTATAAACTTACGATTGTGACTCCATGATGCAAAATTAACACCAACAAATCCTTGTTATAATAATAGCTTTGTTTCTGTTAACATGTTTCGTTACGTGATCATCTTCACCCAGGAAACATTGACATATAGTCTGAGCGATATTTAATTCCATTGGTCATGTAGAAACTGAATACGTGAAAACTATGACTCCAATAATTTTGTGGGGGCTGAAGTATGCTTTAGCCCCCTCCACTTTTCAAGCATGGAAACCCGTTATTTGTCTCTTCTGTAAGATATGTCAAAAATTTGCAGTAATTTACCTTGTCCAAAATAATGCACCGGATTGCATGTAAAGACCCTCAAATATCAAAAATTTTTTCAAAGGGCTAAAGAATGTCAAAAATGTGCAGTAATATACCTTAAAATTTGTCCAAAATAATGCACCAAACTGCAAATTAGGACCCACAAATATCAAAAAAGTTTTTAAAAGGACTAACAAATGTCAAAAATGTGCAGTAGTTTACCTTTAAAATGTTTCCAAAATGATGCACCAAATTCCAACTTAGAACCATAAAAAATTTTCAGACCCCTCCCCCAGGATGGCGATCCAACACAAGGTTCAGCACCCCCAGTCTTGAACAGTTTCCTACGCCTATGGACGTGACTACTGGTTTGACGTGATTGAGATGCACTTCCAGAAATCAACTAAGCAATATTTATCGAAACCTGACTGTAAACCGCGGTTGCCAAGAGATTGATCACGATATGCACCTATGGTTGAAAGTTATTAATAATGTTGCTGATAATTTACCCTTTTCGACTTTAACAGAATGGATTGTGGGATAGAGTTTGGTACGCGTCGTTTATGGCCACAATAAATTGCCATTGACGAAGACGACGCACAACAAAGCTATATCCCATAATCCTTTAATTGTATATGTTATTTGAAAAAGGCTCTCTAGTTCAGCCAGGTCTAGTGGCAGCTCACTGGTTCAGCTTTTGCTTAATTGTACGCTTTTCAAAAAAACAACCATAGACTCATGCATTCCTTTTTCAAGTGTGATAAAACAGCACCATTATAGCAATCTTTTCCGGGACTTGTCTCTTTCATATTCTTTCGATTGTGTTTTTATTCCTTGCCAAAGGCAAAACGAATCTATGCAATCACGCTGGTGATTGTGTTCGTGCGTGAGTATTTGTGTGTTTATCTCAATATAGCAATGATGGATTTTCATACTTGGTATATAGAATCATTTTATTAAAAGAAAGATCCCTATTGTTTGTGTGAAGGTTAAAGTACATGTGAGGTCACCAGAGGTCAAAAAGCGAAAACCTTGAAAACACGATATCTATAGGGAAGAAACATGGATGCTTTCCATACTTAGCATGTGGATGTGTTATAGTCAAAAGATAAACCCTGCTGATTTTGGTAAAGGTCGAAGGTTATTGGAGGTCACCGGCGGTTAAAATACGAAATTCTTGAAAACGTCTTGTAGACACGATCTCTCAAATGGCAATGATGGACAATCTTCATACTTGGTATATAAATTTACCATACTGAAAGGAAGAACGCTATTGTTTTCAGTGGAGGTCGAAGGTCATATGAGGCTATCAGAGGTCAAAAACAGAAAACCTGAAAAAACACGATATTTCGAGACAGGGATGATGGATACTTTTCATATTTGATGGATAGATGTATTACTTTAAGAGAAAAGAACAAACCTTTGGGTTTGTTGGAGGTCGAAGGTCATCTGAGGTCATCGGAGGTGAAACTACGAATATAGCTCGGTTTCTCACGCAGACGGTCCCGGGTACTATTCCCTCCAAGGACATGATCTTTTATTTTTCGTTTTTTGTTATTCCTTTTTGGTAGGTTTCAAAGGTCATATGAGGTGAGCAGAGGTCAAGATGTGAAAACATCTTAAAAAATGAAAAAGTCAGGAAGTGTTTATTTGAGGGATGAATTGAGTCAGTGCAACAAAACATTCCCTTTCAGCAAGGAATCACTAAGCCTTTTGGCTTTCTTGTTTTAAGTTAGCAAATTTAAGAAATCCTGTGTGGTATCACGGCATCCGGGATCCCACCAGTGACGTATCCAATAGGATAATTGGCACCCCGGGATAACGGCGCCAAGTTAAAGCGCCAAGTTTAAGCAATTCAAGGTATTTTCATGTGTTCGTATTGTTGTATGGAATTTTGGGAAAATTTAAGGTATCATGCCGTTGTAACGCTCTTTGATTCCCTGAAGAAGGGTGACATAAATTTCTGGCTTCTATAACTATATTTATCATCATCGTCTTCATAATTATCATGAAAATGGTCATGCTGATCATAATTTCATATTGATCATTATGATTATGACGAGCACAATGGTTATCGTGATCATCGTGATGATAACGATAATCACGATTATCATGAATCATCAATATATCGTGATAAACAGTGTCATCTTATCGTCATAATCATGATTAGTATAATTGTCATGATCATAACAAGTTCTAATTTCAAAATGGATTTCCAAATTCCATGTCAATTCATCATTTTCATGAAATATGTCGTTTTCTCTGGGATTCATGTCGGAAATACCCCAGTGAGTGCCACTTTTGCCAATAACCCCCGCCTACTTGTCGCACCTGCGACAAGGAGTCTGCCTTATCTGAGAAAAAGCCAATTTTGCCAATAATACCCGACTACTTGTCACACGTGTGACAAGCCTAGGAGTCAGTCCATTTCCGATGAAATAACTTATAAACATGTAGTATGTGGCTGTAATTTTGTCAAAGGTTTGGCAAGAAGTTTCGCAAAAAGAGCTGTCCATATATAGGTAGAAAATCCATTTTGATAATGGAACTTGTTTCATAATGATAATAATATACCACAAACACCAATACTCAGTAAAAGGAACCGGAATTTGCGCTTGTAATCGTTAAGCGTTTCGAGTTTGACTTGTCTGTGACAATTGGTAAGGTAAATAAGTTTCTACTATCGCATTCATTTTCAGGGAATTGGACATGGAACGATATGACGTTGACTTACGCAAATTGGAATATAGGAGAACCAAACGGTAACACATTTGAAAACTGCGGGCAATTCAAAGGCTGGGACGATGACAATGCGCTGTGGAACGATAGCAAATGCTCCGACAACAACAATTTTATTTGCGAAATAGATGAAAAGGAGGATGCATAAATCACCTCAGACTTGAAAGTATACCTTCGTTTAAAGTTCTGTTTGCATACAGAATCATATTGTTAGTACAACAGCAAAGGGATACTGAGGATGTGAGTGTCATAGTGGTATGACTGCACCTAAAAGATTCCCATTTCTCACAACCTGGTTCCTGTAATGGAAGCTTGCGAGATCGGAGTCTGTAATCTGTTTACTTTGAAAAAAAAAATTGATTGAGCAATAATTCGTGACGTCCTTCTTGTACTACTCATAATACCTGCTTTTGTTTCCTTATGAAAATTAAGATGTTTATGTAATCCAGTGACCTTGAAACATTTACTGATCCCTTGCATAGCATGTTGTACAGACAGGGGCGTATCCAGGACTGTATTTATTGGGGGCAAAACAGGCGCGTAGCCAGGTTGGTGGCGAAGTGGAAGTTTTTGCGAGGGAGCGAAGCGGTCGAGCCCTAGCGCGCTTGCGCGCGAGGGAGGAGGGTGTGAGGGGTGTCCCCCCTCCCACGGTGTGAAATTTTTTGGTTTTTTAATGTAAAAATATGTGATTTGGTGCATAATTTATACGGTATTTTGTATACATAAGGAGTCTTATTATTATGTATTTTATGAACTATTTTGTAGGAATAACCATATAGAAATGAAATACGCACATATTGCTGGCAAATAATTTATCATTCTGCAAGTATACAGAATCACATAACAGCTTCAAGCAAGGGGCAAGATGTTGGTTTTGTGCATAGGGCTACCACTAGATACCATGTGTGCCTGATATGGTAGGCCTTCAATTTGTCCCCTTACGGTATCGGTAGAGTTGGTAATTTACTGTCAGTGCTCCCATGGGTTGGCGAGGAGCGCGAGAAAAATTATGGTCCCTAATGCCTCCCAGATCGCTGGAAATGGCACTTCCCAGGCCTATTTACCGCATATAAATAGGTGAAACAGTTATATTGTAAAAAATACCAGTTTTGCTCAAAGGGGGGCGGCTTCTCCTTCGCCCCCCTTGGCTAAGCGCCTGGGCCAAAGTATGCCCCGACACTATCTAAGCGGAGCGCCACCATGAATTGGCGCGGAGCGTATCGAGAAAATTTTTGCAAAAGTGCCTCGCAGATTGCAGGAAATGGCACTTTCTATGTATTTTAAGTTGCGTTTAATCATTCCAATTTTTGATACCGTATCTGATGTTATAGAAATCTACAAGTGCGAACATTTCATGCAATAAATTACAATTTTGAGAGAATTATTTTGATTTCAAATCGTTTTAAAAGCTCTTTTTAGTGTGTTGTTTCAACTGTGTGGGTAAGCATTCTTTCGACTGGGTGGGGGCTGAACGTTGTTTCGTTTGTGACCCCGTCCTGGGGAAGGGGTCAAAGGGGAGGGGGCACTAAGGGGAGGGGGTGTCCCCCTCCCCCTTTTGAAATTTTTTTAATATTTAAGGGCCCTTAGACGCAGTTTGTTGGAATATTTTGCAAATTTCGAAGATCTGTTTCTGTTTTTTTTTTCATTTTAACAATGATCGCTCCCGCTAAACATGTAGGCGGACAAGATGATCAACTTTTTCATCTCGTTTCTGCAGTTCCATCAACTTGGAGAAAATGCACAAATTAATGATTGAATAGTTACGCTTTTGTTCCATTAATTAAAGAGGTCAAACACTTTTAACCTTTACAACAGTCAATTGTCAAAATGTTAAAAGGAAATGTATAGTAACGGATCGTTGTCACTGACAATGCTCAGAACATAGGATACTAGACCGACCAAAAAAAAAAATATTACACACAGGGAACAATTGTCTTTTCAAAATAAAGACGTTATTGCAATCAGTGGCGCCTCCAGACCATCTTGACTGGGGGCACCACCGAAGATGTCGTAATGCTGCCTCAGTTTAAACTCCCATGTCTACGTAATTTGCTCCTCATGTGTCCTGCGTTCGTGTACAGCTATGGGAATTCTTCCTTTGTCACTTCATAAAGGTGCCGTCCTGGGGGGTCTAAGGAGAATTTTTTGTTAATTTAATGTTGATTAAAGGCAAAATGATGCTATCTTTGGAACATGTTTGGAGCTAATCATATATGGCTGGAAAATGTCCATAAGTAAGTGAACTCTAATTTTTTGTTATGGGTGAAAGAGGAGGTTATTCTAAGAGAATATTACGTTGTCAACAAATCTCCTGAAGCCCCCTCTTTTTGGCTACTTTACTGCCTTCTTCTATTCGGGATAGTTTTGTAAGACAAAATACGTGCGTGGAGTCCACAGAAACATTCTTTGACTATTACCAAAATTTTCCTTTGCTTCCTTTTGCATTAAAAAAGGGCATCTAAGGCTGGCAGATACCTGTATGGGTCCTTCCGGAAGCTCTGGGTCAATAACATAAAATTGGGCAATGCCATAATGTGGCATAGCCAGGATTTTTCTAGTTAGTTAGTTAGATGAGGTTTAACGGCCCAGTTTCCAACCAATTGGTTCAAGTTGAGCCGGCCACGGCCTTTTTCCAGTTGTGG
>WURT03168872.1:0-10527 GCA_009936505.3 Holothuria glaberrima | reverse complement strand
TGTTAACACAAGATGTGCATTGTCTACAGAGCAGGTTTTGTGCATCTACAGAAATACTGGTTCATTCAGTAGTTGGCATTACATTCAGCAAGGAACCACAGTGCCCATTGGGCTCTTGTTTTTTTTTTCCATTTCATAACATGTCTATGAACAGAAAACTTCAGGTAAATGGGTATCTTTGGGTGGGTTGGGGAAATATATGAAGTTACCAAAATGTAATTATTGCTTGTCAAATAACAACCTTAATAATAATTGTGCATTGACACATTTTTGGACCTGCTTTCCATTGATCTCATTAATTACAGTGCAGTTATTACAAATAAGCCGTGTGAAATTCAGTTCAAATGTACAGGTCAGCGTCAGTACTGATCTCTGAATCAATAGATTCTTCATTATGGTTACCCTTCATTCTATGGATTCTCAAGTTTGACATTAGTACTGCATGTTCCTCACTCAAAGCTACACATGTATGATAAAGTACCGTGCAGTCATGTCATCTGGTTGCATAGTATTATGGCAACTTAGCTCTGATAATTTGTAGTAAAATCTTGGGTGATGTGCATTCATGGTTTTATGAACAAGTCATTTTTCCTACTGATGGGATGTGTCACTGGCTTTGTTGTCTGCTCTAAGTAAAGCTTTAGCTAAAAGTACACGACCAAATCATTCTGTGGTATGCCACTGAGCCATTATTTGTCAATTTGGGTCTGGTTGATATTGTTATATTTAACTTTACTGAGTTACAGAAGTATCCCGCATGGCAGGTGTATACTGTATCTCAATTGTGTTACAAAAAGGGTTAGTAAAATGTTAAAGATGACCTGTCGTCTCTTAAGAATCCAAGAAAACCGTATGCTGGATTTTTGATGACGTCACAGTATGCCCTTTTCTTGACATCGATTGCAAGCCGCGATACACCATCGACAATTCATTACTATGTATGTACTGTGCATGCATACGATGTGTACATGTGTGTACACTTCATCGTATGACGATTACTTCACAAAGCACATGTACACAACATTAGGCCTACATCTCTGTAGTCTGCTGCCTAACAACATTGTGACTAAGAAGATTACTTGGTTTCTGCATTTTCCCTTCGTCGAGATTGCTCTGCAAGTACAAAACCTTGGGCAGTTTGTGTCTGATGCTCTAACTCTTCTCTGACATGTATCACGACAGTTGCAAGTAATAGGGTCCGAAGAGAAGGACCGCGTACAATGTACAGTATGATACTAGTTCAACGTTGTTTCATGTACATCAGACACTGATGGTCCTGTACTATGCTGTATGCGTTTTGGTACATTGAGTCGATACGTAGTCAGGGTAACCCGACCTCAGTGGCATGCATATTACACCCTTTCATACCCCTGGCCAAGGGTATGAAAGGCTGTAGTATGCATGCCACTGAGGTTGGGATACCCTAACTAGTCGATACAGTGATAGCTGATCGATCCGTTACAATCATTGGTAGTTTCGACTTTCATGACATCAAAATTCTGTTGCCAGAGCTATAATTTAAGCACCCTTACTAAATCTTGAATAAGGAAGAAAGACCTTTCTTTTTGACATTTTCATCCCTTTTTGTTCTCCAAAGTATGTGATTTGATGGTAAGAAAAATCAGGGTAGTTAAAATACGGTTCAAAAAACCCAAAAGGGGGCACAATAACGATCTGATCTGGTTAGGGAACAACATACATGGAAAATATATTGTTGAGTATTAGTGCCTTTGCAGCATATACAGCCGACTGGTCATCTTTAAAGTTCTAGTACTCACTTGCAACTGTTTTAATCTCAAAAAGCCTTCATTACTCATGTGGTTGCTGGTACTACTGTATACTTGAAGTTATTTTTCTTCTTACTTTGTCTCACTTCAGGATCAGCTATTCACTTTTAGCACTTGGAAGGCCGGATTTGCTTATTCATTTTCTTCTTATGAGTATGAAATGCTCATAGAGTTCTACCATCTCAGTGCTCGAGAAATTAATGACAAGCTAAATTACAAGTACCAACGAAATTGGAAATTGGTAAATGTGGGAAGGATAGAAAGTATCATGGAAACTTTGATCGCAAAAGGTTACATTACCTCTTTTAACGTAAACAGTCTGAAAGAAGCTTTTGCCGGTCTGGGTAAATTATATGTGGACAGATTGAAGCAGCCACTGGACGCTTACATCAAATATGCAAGTAAGTGGAATTTTTCACATATGTAGTTACACCATGTGCAAAATTGGCTGAATAGATTTCTTTCTTAATTGAGAGTATTTTTTTATATTAAGTTGTATTAAAATGTCCATGGGGGAATATACAATATGTGGTACTGAACTCCTTGTACAGTACTTTCAGTGCTTTTGTCTGTTACAGACAAGTTTACAAAAGACTTCAGTTTGAAAGCAGTACTTTTTGCAACTGGGACATAGAGGATGTTGATGAACTGTAAGATTTGCACTTCTCAGATTTGAAGAGATGAGATAAGATTTGTTCAGATCAGGTTGTAAACGAAATTATCAAATATGGGTTTTCTGATTGCATCGTTAAATGTACGTTTCTTATATATCCCATATGTGTGCACCTTGTTCCAGGTGAAACCTGTATCACTGAAAGACCTAACTCAGCCCCTTCTGAACCTTCTGACACTATTGCACAATCGTTACTGCAACTACAGTACTCTGTTCATAGTGAGAGCCACAACACCTGTGCAAATACTGTCAACTGAAACCTCAGTCATGGCTACCCAAGTAAAAAAATAAAAGCAAGTTTTCCTCTGCTTTATGCCCAAGTTTTCCTCTGCTGTTTGCCCACTACTCTAAAAAATGGCCATTGATTGGGGGAAAATGAAGAAAGCTTTTATATCATATAAAGAAACCTAGGAGAAATGGTTTTCCTAGCCATCCGTTATTATGAAAAAGTGTAAATTGTGTTGCAGTCCCTATTGAAAGCAGCATCAATGACTACTAAAATCCCAGTAAGATCTTGTCCCTCATACAGTATATGTGTATACATGTAATAATCACACACTATCATGGTATGATAGGGTGCTACTTGAAATTCTTTAATGTTGTCTAGTTGGATTGTGTGTTAGGCCTACTGTGATACTTGTGGTTTGAAGCTGAAGCCAAAAGCTATTACATTTGTATCTGAAGAATAAAAATCACTTGACGTTGCAGCAAGCATTGTTATATGATAATACACAGTCCTGAGTCATTAACATTAGTGTGATGTCAGTCCCCAGGGGATAATAACTGTGTTTAATGTTTATGCTGATATAGCCCTCTGAGTGCTCATTTAAGCATGGCCAGTCTGAAAAGTTCCCCACCCTTTAATTGCTTTCAACCTTGAAATAGGCATTGAGGCATGCAACTGTTTTACTTGCTACTTGTGACAGCCTTTACACAGTATGTAAGACATTGTCAACATATAAACTGCTTAACTTAAAGTCTTTCCTCTTTCTGTACACCAGTATGGTGTTTAGAAAGAGTACAGATATTGTCTATAGATTGTACATTAGTCACACTGCAACATACAGTACCACTATCTCTCACCAATAGTCCCATTGAATGACACAAAAAGAAAGCTGACTGTGAAAAATTTATCAAGAAAATGAAGGTAACCTTTGAATTAACCTACCTCTAGTGCTTGTCTTTATCAAACTGTCAAACAGTGAGTCTGACTTGTGCAAAGTGGGCATGACTCAGTCATTTATGCAAATTCCTATTATATTAGTTTTGGTACAGCTTGAAACAATAGGAATGCTTAGTTCGGGACTAAGATAGGTTTGTATGTACCAGAATACTACCATATATGAATTCCCAGTATAGGCCAGGTGCAGACCATCTGAAATCGGAAGACTTATGAGGATGGCATCTCACAACGTGACCTAAAGTTGATTAGTGGCACGGTCAGTAACACTACTAAGCAATTCAACACACCCATTGACGTGCATGCTAATGCATATAACTGTACAATATTCGTACATCATTGCATACACTTGCTTTCAGAGCTGGCCTCTAAACTATGATGCTAGTTAAAGCAGCAGATGTGACCACATTGTGAAATGATGAATAATGCGTCAGTAAACTGTGACTGCTTAGCATCTGCGATACTGCTATCATCAAACGGTATTGGCACATTTGTTACAGACTGCCAAATTTTGCCAGTTGTTACTGTTAGTAGGTTGATAATGGTACACTATTGTTTTCGCAGCCGTGCATAATGCCAAAATTGTTTTGGTTGTGTCATGCCCACTTTCTATATTACACAATGTGTTGAATGTTGGAAATTTGTATATTCACAAGCCTCAATATTCCTATGAGCTTAAAGAATAAGGAACAACTGTTATCATGTGAATCAACATTTACGGTGGAAAGTTTGACCATATTGTAGCACGATTGAAGTATCCTTTTAATCCACAACATGTTTTAAAGTCATAAATTACAAATGTCTTTACACATGTTTTGGTTAATTACAGGTCAGCTCTCCTCACAGCAACCTCCCATTTCATCGTTACCAGTGCCAAGCAATAAGTCTACAATCGCTGAGAAGCGAGTACTCAATGAATCACAAGAGCTGAATAGAGAGAGTAATGGGGAACATGATGGAAAGAGAATAAGGGTAAAAGTTTATTGATTGCTTACCGAAGGCGATGATGATGTGGTGTGTATGCGTGTGTGTTTGTGTGTGTGTATTTGTGATGCTTGTTGCAATCGCTATATCTCAAGATAGGAATGACCAGTACTTTCCATATTTGGGTATAAATTTTTCATGTTGAGAGAAAGAGCCCAATAGTTTTTGGTAGAGGTCAAAAGTCATTTGAGGTCACCAGAGGTCAAAAACTGAAAACCGCGATATCTTGAGATGGTAATGACCGACACTTCATATTTGGTATGTAGATTTGTCATGTTGAGGGAAAGGACCCTATTGTTTTTTGTGGAGGTCAAAGCTCATTTGAGGTCACCAGAGGTTGAAGACGAAAAACCTTGTGATCGTGATATCTCAATAAGAATGACTGACACTTTTCATAGTTAGTATATAAATTTGTCATGTTAAGAGGAAAGCCTATTGTTTCTGGTGGAGGTCAAAGCTCACTTGAGGTCACCAGAGGTCAAAGACCAAAACTTACAATCGTGATATCTCAAGGTAGGAATGACCTACACTTTTCATATTTGGCATACAGATTTGTCCAGTTAAGAGGAAGAACCCTATTGTTTTTGGTGGTGGTCAAAAGTCATGTGAGGTCACCAGAGGTCAAAGACCAAAAACCTTGTAACCACGATATCCTGAGATAGGAATAAAGGACACTTTTCATATTTAGTATATATATATATATATAGAGATTTGCCATGTTGAGAGTGAGAACCCTGTTGCTTGTGGAAGAGGTCAAAGGTCATTTGAGGTCATCAGAGGTAAAAAACTAAACACCTTGTAAAGACAATATCTCAAAATAACCATGATGGACACTTTTCAAATTTAGGTTTGTTATGAAAGGAAGAACCCTATTGTCTTTGGTGGTGGTAAAAGGTTATTTGAGGTCACCAGAGGTTAAACTGCAAAACCTTGTAAATGGCTTGTAAACACGATATCTTAAGATAGCAATGGCAGACACTTTTTATATTTTATTTTATAGGTTTGTCATGTTTTTGGTGGAGGTCAAAGGTCACCAGGGGTCATCGGAGGTCAAACTCTGAAATCCTTGTTAAAACGATATCTCCAGATAGGAAGCATGGAAATTAGTCATACTTTGTATGAAGATGAATTATATTAAGAGGAAGGTCCCTATTGATTTTGGTGGAGGTCAAAAGTCGTCTGAGGTCACCAGAGGTCAATCTCTGAAAATATTAACAGGATAACTCATGAAGGGAAACTCCAACAGTTCTCATATTTAAGTGTCATATGATTCTTTATGATGGTCAAAGCTCATCTGAGTTGGCAAGAGGTAAAACTCTGAAAAGCTTGTAAACATTTTTTTCTGAAAGAAAGCATATATACTTCCCATACTTTGCCATGTAAATGCATAATGTTGAGTGAATGTGCCCCACTGTATTTAGTAGATGTCAAAGGCCATCTGAGGTCACTGAAGGTCAATATTTAAAGAAAAAAAGAACTTTCATTGCAGGATATTTTATGATTTGAAACTCAAAGAAACTTTTATACATGGTATTTATTTACCATAATCAGTTGATGTTTATGTTTTAGTATAAGGATATTACAGTTTACCAGAGATTAGAGTCTGAAAAAACCTTGTCAGCATTAAATATTTCAAGGTAGATATCATAGCGACTTCTCATACATGGTGGGGAAATTGGTCCAGAACATTAACATTGTAGAGCCTTATGTAGTTCTGGATACTAGCTTAAGTCTACCAAAATGAGTTCATCGAAACCTCAATGCATTTTTGCATTCTGGTTTTATTTTTTTTCTTTGTTCAAATTTTGGTGGGGTTCAAGGTCACGTGAGGTCAGTAGGGATCAAATTGTAAATGTATCGTGAAAAATGATGTAGTCAAGAAGTATAAATTTACAAATTTGTGTAACAAACTTTGAAAACCTTGTTAACACGATATCTCAAGGTAGGAAGCTTGGATTAATTTCATACCTGGTATATAGATGCGTTATGGTAAGAGGAGAAACCCTGTTGTTTTTGGTGGGGTCAAAGGTCATCTGGGGTCACCGGGGGTCAAACTCTGAAAACTTTGTCAACATGATATCTCAAGGTAGGAAGCTTGGATTGATTTCACACTTAATATGTAGATGCATTGTGGTGGGAGGAAGAACCCTATTGTTTTTGGTGGGGGTCAAAGGTCATCTGAGGTCACTGGGAGTCAAAATCTGAAAACTTTGTTAACACTATATCTCAAGGTAGGAAGCTTGGATTGATTTAATACTTAGTATGTAGATGCATTATGGCAGAAGAAAGATCAATATTGTTTTTGATGGGGATCAAAGGTCATCTGGGGTCACCAGGGGTCAAACTCTGAAAACCTTGTTAACACAATATTTCAAGGAGGGGAGCTTGGATTGATTTCATACTTACTATGTAGGTTTGTTATGGTAAGAGGAAGAACCCTATTGTTTTTGGTGGGATTCAAAGGTCACCTGGGATCACCGGGTCAAACTCTGAAAAAATTTGTTAACACTATATCTCAAGGTAGGAAGCTTTGATTGATTTCATAATTAGTATGCTGATGCATTATAGTTAGAGAGAGGACCCTATTCTTTTCCGTGGGGGTCAAAGGTCATTTGGGGTCACCAGGGGTCAAAATCTGAAAACCTTGTTAACATATAACCTTGAGTTAGGAAGCTTGGAGTGAATTCATACTCAGTATGTCGATGCGTTATGGTGAGAGGAAGGACTCCATAGTTTTTGGTGGGTGTCAAAGGTAATCTGGGGTCACCAGGGGACAAACTCTGGAAACCTTGATAACACGATAGCTCAAGGTAGGAAGCTTGGATTGATTTCATACTTAGTATGTAGATGGGCTATGGAAAGAGGAAGAACCCTATTATTCTTCGTAGGGTCAAAGGTCACCTGGAGGTAGTGGGCGTCAAACTCTGAATACCTTGTTAAAAGGATATCTCAAGGTATAAAGCTTGGTTGAATTTCATACTTAGTAATGTATGTAGATTTGTTATAGTAACAGGAAGAACCCTGTTGTTGTTGGTAGGGCTTGAAAGTCAGATCGGGGGTCAAACACTGAAAACCAAGATCTTTATCTGGGTTCATCGCAGGTCAAAAAAGAAAGTTTCTCAAGAATTCTCAAGATCTTTATCTGGGTCACCACATGTTATAAAGCAAAATTTCCCAAGATCTTTATCTGGGCCACCAAAGGTCAAAAAAGCGAAATTTTCCAAAAATTCACAAGATCATTATCTGCATTTCTATTGGTTAAAAAGCAAAATTTTTCCAAAATTCACAAGATTGTCCTCTGGGGTCTCCAAAGGTCAAAATGCAAAATTTCTCAAGAATTCCCTACATCAAATATGACCACAAAACTGTATTTTTCCAAGATGTTAAGATAGCATTTGACCAATGACTCAAACAAATGGGACAACATGGCATTTTTGGGAATGAAACATACATCATCGAAACCTCAATGCATTTTTGCATTCTGGTTATTTCTACATACATTTTATAAAACAAGAAAGTACGAATGCAGACTGACTCATGATTTGTTTGTTGAGTTTTTGTATAAAAGGCTTATATATGTTTTTTTTTGGAAGCTGAAGTTAGTGGGAACTAGCTAAACAGACTGAGTGAAAAACTTTACATGTTTTTAATTATTGCTTTTTATGATAAGAAACACTTATGCATACATGATGGCGTGTCTGTAGGTGTGTGTGTTATTTATTTTTCTTGGCACTTATCTTGTTAAGACGACAAGGGATACTCTGATGCTTCTCCTACTTAGTACAGTTACCTCATATTAATAAAACAGAGCCCTACTGTTGTGGTGGTCGAGGGTCATCTGGGGTCACCAGGGGTCAAGTCTGAATACCTTGGTTATATGATATCTCAAGATAGGAATCTTGGGTAGATTCATTCTCAGTATGCGGATGCCCCATGTGGAGAGAAAGAAAACTAAATTGGTTTGTTCGGAGTCAAACATCACCAGGGTCGCCGAGGAGTTAACTTCTGAAAACATTTTAACACTAGGCTTCAAGGTTAGAAGAATGTATATATTTCATATTTAATATGTTAATGCCTCATGTGGAGAGGATAAAGTCTAACTTACTTCCGGAGCGCAACTTGTTATTCATATCTCCCGCCACACAAACTTGTGTAAACAAACAAGACCTGCAAACACAATTTCAATGACGCAACTTCCTGTTGCTTGAACCGGAGAAGGCGATCAGATCTCGCGCAGGGGATCAAATGGGAACGCTCTTGCGGTTAGACACAAACTTTTCCAGTTGACTGAGCTTGGGCGATCAGCATGGGGGGTTCAAGTGGGAACACGGCCTTGGTGCTTGCCATCTAGCTGGAGTAAACTGAACCTTTTGTCATCCTTGGCGTTGACCATTGTTGAAATCACCCATGCATGTCAAACAGTGTAAATGCTGCTTGCACCTCATGGAGGAGTTTGCTTGACTGGCCAGAACAAAAGAAGTGTGGAAACTACAAAACAAACAAAGCAGTCAAGCAGACTAATCTCCTTTTCCTGTGTTGTGCCTACCAACTGGGGATTGTAGCTGTATGGGAGGATTCACAGCATGTTGTCATTTTGCTGTGAATCAGTTTTGGGGGTCACTGGGGTCAAATTCTAAAAGATCCTGTTAACATGATACCTCAAGTTGGAAACAAAGATACTGAACTTTTTGTACTTCACATGGTGACAAATTATAGTGTACCTAAAGTCTGGACTTAAAAAAGTATATGTTAAAAAGCTTGGACATTCCTGAGCTGAGATATAAAATGTTAAAGCTGTTTGAATAAATTTAAAATGGTAGATTGTGCAAGATGTTATTCTTGTATTACTCAAGTTACTGTATATTTGTATTTATTTTTATTTTTTTTTCCAAAAGCCACTGCACCTCGTATCAAACCTTGATCATTGTCTTACTGTTGTAGGGTGACTTGACTGTATATACTGTAAGTCCTCTCCATGCAGTATACTTTGCAAGCAAACAATGTTTTAAGGTCATTTTAACATCTTAGTTTCAAAAGGAAACAAAAGCAGGTAATGTAGGTTGTACAAGAAGGACATTACAAATTATTGTGCAATCGACTATTTCAAATAAAGTTAATAAATTTCAACATTGAATATCTCAGCAATGATGGAAGCTATGAAAATTGGAATTGGATGAATGAAATTTATTTTCTTACCTCTTGAATATATATTCTTGAAAATCTAGAGTTTAGCTCCACTCAAAGTCCACTAGAGATGCCTTTCTTAGTTTTTTCTTGGTCATTTAAGGTCACCAGAGGTAAAAAGGCATAGTTTACCTAGAATCCCCAAGGTCACATATAAACACCAGAACTGTATATTTACAACATATTAAGACCGCATTCAATCAGTGACTGAAAGAAGTGGTACATCTTGGGATGGGGGGGGGGGGGGATTACGCATATATGTATTAATTATTGCAACCACGGTGCATTTTTGCATTCTCATTTTCAACAACACTTTTTTGCCCTCACCTTGAAAGAGACACAAATAAGAGACATGTTACAAATAGCAAAGTAAGCCATATAAAGAAAAAGACATTCTAGCACTTAAATAGTAGTTATTTGTTTGAAAAAAGAAAGTACAATTTGCAATTTACATTTGATATTTCATTTGTGGAGAGCGGATTGATTAATTTATTGATTCCTTGCCGTAGGCAGAAGGAATCTATGCGATGGTGATGTCGTGTGTGTGAGGGATCTCATACTTAGCATGTGGATTGCCCATATTGAGCAGATGATCTATACTATGTTTGGTGGAGGTCAAAGGTCATTTGGGGTCACCAGAGATCAAACGGTCAAAACTTTGCAAACACTATATCTCAAGAAGGGTAATTGTGAGGGATCTCATACTTAGCATGTGGATT
>WURT03168839.1:0-10528 GCA_009936505.3 Holothuria glaberrima | reverse complement strand
GCTATGAACAGGATGACTGTGGTCAACATTGTGAAGGGGAGCGGGGGTGTCCCAACGAGTTTTGTCCAAGATTGTAGCATGGTGGCTGCATCGCAAATTAAGCCATTTGGTTTTGAGTACCTTAACTAATTCAGCGATATTAGAAAAACCGAAGTAGCAAAATAATCTTTGTATATATCAACTGACAGAGAAAAAACGTACTTCTGCGCTGGATACTTCACGCATGAAGGTTACATTAAAAAAGTAGAGAAAAACTTTTTTACCTTGACCAGAAAATTTTGCCATTTTCACACCATTGTTATTCAAATTTATTGGCGCAGGTCTTTGTTGAAAAGTGTTTAGGTGGGGAGACAGGGTTTGTCGTAAATTTATCTGAGCGGAGCGTCATCATCCATCGGCTCATATTGCGTAACCAGAATGTTGTTAGGGCCAAAATGCCTCCCATATTGCCTAAAGTGACAAGTTACATTGCTGTGTACTTTGTAGCATGATTCGTACCATATTCTGAATTATGAATATATTCAAATATTCAAATATACTTTGAAATATCATCATTAGCACTCCATAGTTCAAAGAATAAAGGACAAACAAGAGATTTTCGGCCTACATATGTTTCTATCGAAGAGCATATCGTCTCTTCAAATTTCGTATGTTTATTTCAACTGGCCTGCCTAGCTACCACCTCACCTGGATTACTATGTTAGAATAATGGCCCTTCGATTTGACTACGCAGTGAGCATTTGAGTAGGTGGGCTATTATTGATAATGGTATGGTTTGCGCAAAGGAGTGTAGCAGAGGGGTTGTAGGAGGTAAAAGGTAGGTTTGAATCCAGAGAATTCCAACTGTCGAAGCCTATACCTATCAATCAGCCGGTAGTCAGACAAGGTACTGAAGGGGAGACAAACATTTTTTCAAGGTGAAGCGAGACATACTAAATTGCATTAATTAAGGCAATGATAATTTTTCTCTTCTTGGGGTGAAATTTTGTCCAGGCTCCCCCAGCTACGGGATTGTCGTCAATCTTACTTTACTGTAACCAAGATGTAACCAGTCACCTCCAGTCTTCTAGCTCACCCACTTTGGTTCGAAAACTGATGTGATGTCACATTGTTGGCACAATTGTTTTATTTAGTTGGCAAATCTGTATCCTCAATTCGAATGAGCGTTGTCAAAAGCGTTCTGTACTAGTCAATCTCAGGCAGGAGAGGAAACAGTTTGCAGAATCGGTGCTCATTCGTAAGAAGACGTTCTCATAGACCCATATCCACATAACAACTTCGAAGGATTGTGGGAAAGAGTTTCGGTACACGTCGTTTTTGTCTAAGGCATTTTATTGTGGCAATAAAGTACCAACACCAAATCTCTCGGGCTATCCCACAATGCTGTGTAATTGCTAGTTGGAAAAGGATCTATGTAAAGCGTACCAAAGGTATGCCTTCGTGTGCAGAGTCTGGTGGGTTACCGGGACTTTTACAGAAAAGGCGGATGTGATTTTTCTTTCCGATGCAAATAGTCTAGGGGTGAATTTGAAAAAAGAGCTTTAAAAATTGACCCACCCGGGACAGTTTTGTAAAATAGAGCAACTATGTTTAAACTATTGCTTACAATGTAACTTTAAATCTTTGGTTGGTTGTCACTTTTTTTAAAAGTTCCTGAACATGCAAATTTTCAAGATCAAAGGTCAAAAGGGTCAAGTTTTCAAAATTTTAGTATTTTTGACACACTTTTATATGATATGACATATGAAATGCTGAGTTGAAATGAATAATTTATACAGTTTTAAAGTGCTCAAAATGTAATGAAAATAAAAGAATTATAATCTGTTTATAGAGTGTTTTCGTAGCCTTAACAAAGAAACTTGAATAACAGACTTAGACATGTTGAATGGTCTGTTTCCAACACCTTTCGATTCAATTCTAGACCAGTGGTGAAGACGAAAAAGAAAAACGTCCAGAAACTATCCCAAACGTTCTGTAAGCTATGGACAGGTGATGCTTAAAATATACCTTTTGATTTTTGAAAGTTTCTTAAGTTTCCGAACATACAAACTTTTTTACATATTTTCTCATAAGGAACCCTCACAAAATCATATGACTTTAAACAACACTTATTCAAATATTTCAAAGCAACTTTGACAAGGGTGAGGCCAGGTGGGGTAAGGAAGCCATGGCCCCCTTCGGGAAAGGATGAAACCCTCGTCGAGAAAATTTTCCAAATATTTTTAGGGAGAATGAGTGTGTGCGATGAAGTTTTAAATCTCCGACGGCGACTGGTCGGCGCAACAGTTTTGTTGAGTTACCTCTCAAAGAGGACAACTGCTTCATTCAAAGCTTCGAATTTTCGGTTTTCCAAAATACATTGCGAACCCCACAGTTTACATTTTCTTAAAAAATACACTTTTGAAATAGCCCACAATACCAATAATTAAAACTTCTTCACTAACCCCCCCCCCAATTTTTTCGCCCCAATAGGGCTGAAAATTTTATTCACCATCCTTCCAGCAATCTGTCACTTTTGTCCTGGTTTTGGGCGATGGCCTCCACCCCTACCCATATCAAGAACTTGCTTAGTGCAATCCTTTAAATGAAGTGGGCTACAATGAAAATATTTATACCATGTATTGTATTTGAGAAATCTGTTTTCTGTTTCGGTTGTTCGTATGTGTGGAACTACGACATTAATTAGATTAAATATGCAGCAATCACACAACTAATTTTTATTAAATAAATTACGTTGTTTCTATCTATGCAATTACTACTTGCCAACAAAGGGTAGGTTGTCGCAATATCCCATGCATAACCAGTAAATGTTTGTTTAAAGCTTTCCGAACATGATGTAAATTTTATTAAGGCAGAAAGCGTCTTTGCTCGGGAATTCACCCAAGTAATACATTTTAGCTTTACAAACTGACAAAGTATGGATTTTTTGTTGTTTCAACACACTTTTTTCTGCTATCTTCTTTTTATTGAGAGGGAGTTGGAACTTAGTCGGTTTTCCAGTTTCTTTTGTGTGTGTGTGTTTTGGTTTTTGTTCTTTTGTTAAATTTATGTGTGATATCTCTTCTTTAAGGAGCCTAGTCGATTGGCACATTGTTTCCAACCCACCGTCATTCTGAAATTTAAATTTATCTTGTTAATTAAACTAAAGTTGTCCTCACTGATACAGGCTGGTTTTGGGAGATCTTACATCGACGATTTGTTTAGTGTGAAGTTATTGCCTCGGTTTTCCAAGCTATTACGTGATTTGGAGACATTAGTAACCACGAATGTCCTCATGGCATAGCCTCCTCGCCTCTCCAGGAGATAGGATCTTCTTTACAGTTTATGCAATTTTCTCTGCAGTTATGCAATTTTTTCTTTGAAAATATTCCCTTTTTAGGAAATAAATAGTCCCCGTTTATTGATAAAGAGCATAATTACCTAAAACATCTTCTATGATATCAAAACGCCTTTAAAAGTTTGAGTGAAAGGGCAGAGACTCTATCAAGGTGTTGATAGTGCCTTTTTCCGTTGACAATGTGTAGACTTTATTGTCCTGCAATCTTTTGCGTGGTTCTTTCCCTTTAAAAGTTGTTAGGTCTAGAGATTTTACTGATTATTAGGGCTCGTTAATAGAACAAATGTAAATCATAGGCGTACTAGTCAGGGGTCTGGGGAGATGTAGCCAAGGAGTGCATGTAGAAAAATTCTATTTCTCTCGCAAATTTTGTGAAAATCGCGCAATTAGTCGGTTTATAATGGTTTTTCGGGTAAACGGTTTAGCCTCTGCCCCCTTGAAAATGTCCCGTACACCCATGGTAACTGTTACATGAATTATATTCATTTTCTTTACTGGCGAATTAAAACTTTAATGCGATAAAGTATTTGCCACCAAGATATTTTGGTTCCTCATTAGGGCAGAAATACACTCAAATACTGCACCATTTGCGATCTAGGCACCTTTCAAATTCCAAAAGTTTTCCAAAGGGGGAGGGGACCCTCTCCCCTTAGACCCCTCCCCCAGGCCCCCCGGCGATTACACGACATACTGCATGGCCCCCCTTAGAAGAAATTTTGGGCACGCAACTAGAATGCATCCTGGCGTTCGAAAGCATATTTTGAACGCTAGTGTTAAGATTCTGAACACCTTTCTCCGTTTTTGAAAGCCGGACGCCTGTTTGAACATTTACCGTATTTGAACGCCTGACGAGTCTAGTGTTCAAATGCTGAACGCATAGTTTTCAAATTCTGAACTTCAGGTTTAGCTCCTGAAGTATAGTGGCATGACGTGAGGAATTGCCTAACACATTAAGATTATTAGGAATCTTTGCATTGATTAACGTATCATGAACCAAAATATACCTATCCTGGGACTTAATTTTTTACCCAGAAATATGCAAAAACCTCAGAGCTTCCGGGGGCTTTGCCCCTGGACCCCACCAGGGGCTCTAAGGCGGGCCCCTGGACCCCACCCGCTAAAGCTCGCGCTTTGCGCTCGTTTTACGCATCACCAGATCTGTCGGCAAAATATGATCTCTACACCCCCCCCAAGATTACACCTTCGCTACGCCCCTGTACAGTGTCCCGGACACCCGGACAGTTTCTCCTTTTACACCCCTTCACCGTGGTACCCGATGTGTAATTTACTGTTTGACAACTTTTGGTTAGAATTTATGGCGATAAATGGATCACTGATTTTTCAAAACGGTGAGGTATTTTTATTGCTGCAATAAGTGGTACTACCTTACGGTATCATTGTAAGATTTATTGTCATATTTATCAGTCGGTACGATTGCATGTAGCTCTATGAATGAACGGGAATAGGCAGCTTCAAACTGGACTAATTACACACTGTACTATCATTTTCCTGAAACTGTTCCTGAATTAAGGACGTTACGCTTACCATGGCGCGGATAACTAATGTAACCCTTTTTACCTTACACGTCTTTGTCGTGGGGGTTTTATTTTGGGTTTGGTACGCAGGTATGTACATATTTCACATTTATCAATGTTTAAGAAAACAAATTACGTTGAATTATTTTATATGGCAATACAAAGCATTATGTGGATTAGTCTCAGAGCTTAATGTGGAATTTAACAAATTTTCAGTGTGAAACGTCATGCGTAACTTGAATAGCACAGGTTGACAGGGACTATAAAGAACGATAACATGGGGCAAATCAAGCTATTGCTGGCATTAAACATAAGGGGTTTGAGCACAGGGTAGACTCAAGGCCTTGGCAGATAATGCTAGGCGGGGAGGGGGAGTTCAGTGTTACGACCTTTTTTGCAACTCTTTGGGCTTAAAGGTATTTCCACAGTGGAGGGTTAACATCCATCAATTGTAAAATTTAGCCATTTCATATGACTACCCATCCTTTTTGATACCAAGTAGGGTTCAGAACCCCATTAGATTTGATTAGCAGAGTCATTACTGATATGATGTTTTAATCGAGTCTTCATGTTTCGAATCCGAGACCGAGACCAAGTCGGAGTCATTTAGTAAAATTTTACTTTCGATCGATTTTCCATAAAGGGGGCACAGTAGTCCGCACGGGCCTGTGTACATGTATACAACAACGGTATCAAGCTCTCAAAGCACATCGTAACTACAGTTTAACGAACCCGTCAACGCACGCAACTAGAGTTCGTGGGATTTTCCTACAAAAAGTACATCCACATGTGGTTTCATGGTTGCCAGATGAAAAGAAAGCTATGGCGCCTGATAACGTCTAAAAAGTGCCCAATAGAACCAAAAAGAGCCCAAACAAAGCGCCACACAAAATTGTTCAAATTCTGATGCTTACGTTACAAAAATGTATTTTTGCTCACTGTAATATACGAAAGAACCATTCTCTTACAAGGCAACTTGATTTCAAACATAAAAAACGGGCAACCAGTAAGCAAAAAAGATGTCCAGTTGAATGTAACAGTGTTTTAAGGAACGAATTTCAGATTGCAAAAAAGCGCCAAATTTACATCCAAAAAGCGCCAAGGTGCCAAATGGATTTTTCTGCCGCCAATCAATCCGAAAAAACTTCAAATTTGAGGCCTTTGGCGGATAAAGGCCAAACTAGCAACCGTGTACAGTGGTTCAGTCAGTGCAGGGAATTTAAAGGGATTTTCCAGAGACAAAATTCAGTATATTAAAAAAATTCAGGAAATTTTTGGCCATTTGTAAAACATGGACAGAGCCAAACAGAGCCAAACAGAACCAAACAGAGCCTGGCTCTGTTTGGCTCTGTCCATGTTTTACAAATGGTATAGTGGAATTTGCAAAACATGGACAGAGCCAAACAGGGCCAAAGAGGGCCAGACAGAGCCAAACAGAGCCAAAGGTAATGAATGTAAGAAACCATGTAGCAAACCCATATCCCGCATATCTCAACATTTCACTCAATGATAACTGTGGCAGCAACTTTTGAAACATGACAGTTTCTGTCTTTCATGGGTTTAACATATGATATGGAAACACTGTACATTTACTACATCATTGTGTAGTGTCTGCAGCTCGTATGAGACTGTCGATACAATCCGTGTGTGTGTGTTGGGGCTTGGGGTACTTTGTACATCATATTTATACATTGACCAAGTAGCCTGTGTAACAAAGATTGTATATTTTGAGTTATGTATGGGTTTCCTGCATGGTTTCTTAAATTCGACAAGTTTTCTTTGTGCGGGAACCGAAAACCTTTGTGCGCGATTCCAATAATCCTGCGGCTAATGCCCTGTGTAAACCCGCCGGGTGTCCAGGTTTACTGAATAATGGACATTTGGCTCGCTGCCTGAGGATAATAGCATTCCATACATGGCATGCTGATTCCCCCTTTACACCCTGTAATAACCAGAGAGTGGGCTGACTATTTCAAAAGGTCTATTGTGCTGCATTAATTGATGAGACTTGTAGGGGTACGTCAAGTAATAGAAGGTAAATAACAACTCCCTGGTAATAGCGAAATGATTGATAGTACGTCTATGGGAAAGCCGTGTTGGACAAATACACCATTATTAGCTCAACCCGCAAAGTGCCGGTCAAGCTTATGTTATACTGTAGAGGGCAAATGACTGTCTAACTTTTCAAAAGCCTACTCCTTCCTCAGTTGTCGCTTAATCTATCTGCCATTTTAACAGCAACGTATTTTTAATTTGTAAGAACGAATTATTAATTCGTAAAAATGAATTACTAATTCGTAAGAACGATATATAAATTCGTAGCAACAAACTATTAATTGATAAGAACGAATTATTAATTCGCAAAACCGAACTATTAATTCATAAGAACGACTTATTATTCGTTAAAACGAATTATTAATTCGTAGCAACGAACTAAAAATATTTTTATGCCTGTCACTAATGGGCTTTCGCATACTCCTTTATCGAAATTCTTGTCAAATGTCGTATGGAATAGCTTAATTAAGGAGGAATCTGCATCAGCCCAAGTATGGCTTTTAGTTGGGGGTAAGCAAAGGTTTCAGTTGGTGACTATTCTTTGATTGACATCGAAGTTACAAAATTTAAAAGATGCAGAGCAGCTCATATAACACAGCATGCACAGAGAGTGTTTTGACGGTTTTCAAGCACTTGTAGGCCTCTTGAAAAGTGTCTAAATTACGTTCTTTGAGTTGTGTCTCGCATATGACACAGTAAGACAGATCTTTACAGCGATTTGTAAAGTAAAATTTTGATTCTTCTCTGTACACTTCCTCCATACCTGCAAATTTTGTTTAGTTCCCCTAATGAGGCCCATGCTTTTGTTAGCCTATATTTGATGTCTTCTGATCCACCTTCCAACTTGTTAAGTTTTTTTTAGAGCCAAGGTAAGTGAATCATCTACATCCTAGACTAAGTTGTTCCAGTGGAGTAGCCAGACTTTCTTTGTTAGGGGGCAAGGCATTTCTCAAGGGGGGGGGGGGAGGGACCAAAATACATACCGTACCGACGCTTTGTATTCACTCACTAGGCTGTGCTTAAGCCCAAGCAGTTCAGCGTGCAGCAGTACTGTATGTACAATTTGCATTTAACATTATACAAGACTATATGGTACGTACAAAATGTGTTGATACGGCATGCACTTACGCTATGCTTTGACCAATTAGACCAGGGAGCCATCATTTCTTCCTATTGTTTTCAGTTAAGTTTGTACCTGCCAACTTGTCGAATTGATTAATTGCCAAGCTGATCATATGAAATTGTCAAAGTTTGTACATATTGTAAATGTTTTTTTTTCTTTTAAAGAAAACTCTTCCTGGTTTTTCTTTTTTAACACATAACTGGAAACCAGTCCGTTAATTGCCTTTCGTTCAACCAATGCACATTTAAAACCATAATACATTTTCTTCACTCTCTTGATATCTTTTTCACTTATGTCATATTTCTTCGTTATTTGCCATACACTTGGTCTATGTACGGAGTCAAAGGCTTTTTCGGGGTCAATGAAATACACGTACAAGGTTGCTCTCCATTCAAAAGACTGTTCAACAATGTTGAGTAGTATGAATATTTCTTCAATATTTCCTCTGCCTTTCCTGAAGCTTGCTTACTAGCTCTTTCCTCGTAAGATGATTACTATCAATACCGCTTTTCAATCTTCCTATCAGCACTCTTCCGAAGACTTTGCTTATTACCAGTGTTGTAACAAGTCAAGTCTCGGACTCTAGTCGACTCTAGTCGCATATTTGACTTGACTTGGTCATCAGCCAAAATGACTTGACTGAGTCTGGAACCTTAAATGACTTGACTCGAGCACCACCTGAAATGAATTGACTTGACTCGGACTCGAGCATCGCACGACTTGAGTCCAATTGAAGACTTGAGTCAGGGGAAATGACTCGAGTCTCATGCTGTGACTCGAATCCTTTGACACGAGTCTGATGTTTGTAAACGTACGCGATTCTGGACTGTGCACGTGCATATCGCGAGCTAGACGTTGCCCAAACAAACAGCGCTCATGTGTAATCAATACAAGCACTGCGTGCCTACAGTATAGTTGTCACTTGACAACAAACCGGCCGCGCGGGGCAGTTCGACAATTCTACACTCACTGCTAGCTGCGGAAGCATATCATATGAGACTGAGTTACACACATGCCAGGCATGGACCATTCCAATCACCGATCTCAGTGGTTTCGATCCAAAAGCAACATGTTGCACAAACAGGGTTGCCATCTGGATGATTCTTGAACTGATTCAGGGACTTAGTTTGTAGGCTTACGTGATTTTTATCCCTGTGTGAACTTGACATTTCAAGTGAAATTATTAAAATTCTGTATATTTTTCTCTCTATAATAATTTTGTTGCCTTTGCATAAAGAAGGTGGGTGTGTGGGTGTGTGTGTGTGTTTGTTTGTGATGCTTGTCTTATAAACAAGATATTTCAAGATAGCAATAATATATAAATTACATACTTGGAATATTATAGCATTATTATAGTAGGAGAAAGATCCCCCATTGTTTTTGGTGGAGGACAACGATCATGTGAGATCATCAGAGGTAAAAAAACCGAAAGCCTTGATGTAAACACGGTATCTCTAGTTAGTCTAGTTAGCAAGAGTGCAGCTTTTCATAATTGGCATGTGAATGCGCTATAGTCAAAAGATAAACCATATTGATTTTGGTAAAGGTCAAAGGTTACCCGAGCTCACTGGAGGTGAAAATACAAAATTCTTAAAAACTGCTTGTAAATGCGATATCTCAAGACAGCAATGATGGACATCCTTTAAACTTGGTATATAATTTAATCACATCGAGAGGAGGAACACTATTGTTTTCAGTGGGTGTAAGATAATTTGAGGTCATCAGAGGTAAAAAAAAAACGAAAACATTGGAAAAACACGATATTTTAAGACAGGGATAGTGTATCCTTTTCATATTTGGTGTATAGATGTATTTCTTTAAGAGAAAGAGAACCCTTCTGGATTGTTGGAGGTCGAAAGTCATCTGAGGTCATCAGAGGTGAAACTACGAAAACCTCGAAAACTAAAAATAGACAGTGAGGGTTACTTCCAAATTGTGTCCGGCGTTTGGTTACAACATGCCGAAAAGTTGTAGTTGAATTATGTACCATTCCAAAGATAAAATTATAGAGAAAACATTAATACTTTCCACAAGCATATATTGTTGGGATTACTTTCGTTGTCACGTGCTTTTTTGACTACTTATGCGGCTCGTGATTCCTTCTCGTGCTCACACGTTCAACATGAACGTTTTAGCAAAGCGAATAGCTAGGCAGGCGTAAGAGGGGATTTGTCGTTTTCCGCCTGCTTATGTGGCTCGGTATACGTTCTCATGTACGAAAGTTCAACGTTAATGTATTGGCACAGCGGACAGCTACATATGCAAAATAAACAAATTTTCAAAATCCATCCGTTTTGAAGCATACACGTTCAACATGGACGTATCGGCACAGGAACAGGTACACTCTAAAAAGCGTGTTTAGGGATTAAACACATTTTTTGCCCCCACTTTGGAAACATGATTCTATCCTAAACACTCATGTTTAATTCCTAAACACTGTGTGTTTAATTCCTAAACATCATGTGTTTAATTCCTGAA